>APFE031498349.1:0-28068 GCA_000404065.3 Pinus taeda
GATAAGTAAATATACTCCATACCATTGTGTATTTGAATGTGTGGCTTTTTGAGTTAACCATTAAATCAACATTCAACCTGTATATATACAACACAATAATATATGGATAGAAAGTATATCTACGATAAATATATAGTCATCACTACAATGGAAGAAGCTAATTGTCAATATTATATATTATTACATTAACAATTTTTTAAATATGTTAATTAGTATTATTATTTATATATATATATATAACATATAATATAATAATATATATATATAATTGGAGAGAAAGCTTTTTAGTTTTAAGACTTGTCGAACTAAGCTTAAGTTTTTATAACAAAGAGGCCTAGAGAAGGTTTTTCCATGCCATGATGTGGTCATTTTTAGTCAAGACTAATCTAATAAGCTTATAAACCATGATATATACATATATATAATAGTAAAAAGTGTGTTAAATGTAATAAAGGAAAAGGATTAAGAGTTAAATGGCCATATTTAGATTAAGCATGACAACCAATTTTACAGGTAGATAAGAATGTTTAAGTTTGTGTTTATGGTATTTGTAGTATTGGTATCCCTTACACTTGGAATTCGTGTTAAGATATGTTCTATTAGTTTAAGCATTTAATGTCAGTGTCAATAAAAGGTTATGTAGAATTAATGTCTCATTGGTCCACTAAAGTATCTCCCTTTAATAAGTTTTCAGATCAGGGATTTAAAAGTATCCCATTGAACTATGTTGAAACAACATTTCCATAGCTAAGTTAATCATGAGGTTTACACTTCCCTATTAAGCGTATAAGGATTTGAAGAAGCTTCTGAAATGGGAATTCAAAGCATTTGTTATTTCTTCATTCCTTTGTAAAATAAGCCACATGTCAATAGAGTCTTTAATTTCCATGAACTTAATAATAGAATTCCAAGCTTGCAAAGGAGGCAATTCCAACCAAAAGAAGAAAAACATGCATCTCAAACTAGGCTTGATGTTATTTGAGATACCAATAGTTATGAACTTGCTAAGAGATTCTTGATCAAAGGCCATGGACCATCATATGGAAAGTGGTGCAAAACCATAGAACCAAAATACACTAAGGCAAAAATTCCAATCCCTACGTAAGACAAAAGTAGGGTTATTGGTGCCATAATCCCACCTCAATGCCAAATCTTTAGAGTGGGGAATCCATTAGATGATATGTGAATTATTGAATACAAATGGTTGGGAGTGCAAGGTTTAAGCCCCCTTGTGCATGAATTGAGAGAGGATATGAAAGCCACTTGTTTTGATGATTCAATTACATAGACTGGAATGAATGGGTTATGGAACTAGATATTCATAAACATCATAGTTAACATATAAAAAAACTTCATTTCATCGAGCTGCTATGTTTTCTTTGGAATATATTGTGGCATCATGGTAACAAAAAATGTGGTATAAGATACCACTTCAATGCCACAAGAAGTTTGTAGATAAATGAGAGTCGAATGGTTTCGATTTTTTCAACATATCCAAGATAATGAGATGAGAATCCCTCAGTAATATGAGATTCTTTATATGCAGACCATGACTGGGATGATACCTTGTACTAGAGTGTAAGTTTTGTTGGATTGTTTTTCATGATATCTAGATGATAACGTGTACTAGAGTGTAAGAAGAATCCCTCAATACTATGAGATTCTTTATATGCAGACCATGAATAGGATGATACCTTGTACTAGAGTGTAAGTTTTGCTTGATTGTTTTTCATGATATCTAGATGATACCATGTACTAGAGTGTAATTTTTTCTTTATTGTTTTTCATGATATCTAGGCTCTATTCATAGGTTCATATCATTTCCTCGTGGGGTTAATCATGACTCATTCTTCACCTTTTGCCCAAATACATATTCTAATTCTAATTATATATAATATTTAAAAAATAAAATGAAATTTAAATTTCAATGTTATTTTTGTTTAATTATTTAAAACTAAATTCATTTTAAACCCAAATTTGTTAAGTAAAGAGATCAAAAATTTAATATATAATTTTTCAATCATTTAGTTTCACTTCATGTATTAATTCTTTCATATTAAATGATTAAAAAAATTACACATTAAAAAATTTAATCTTTCTTAGTATTTGATAGACTCAAGTTTAAAATGGATTTAGGTTAGTTAATTTATTCTATTGCTTGTCAAGATACCTAAGCTCCATTCAAAGTTGCATACTATTTCCCTCAAGCCTTCCTACCAAATACATGTTATTAATTATAATTATAATTATAATAATATTTAAAATTTAAAAATGAAATGGAAAAAACTCAAGGTTGTCATTATATCCCATTATCTAAAACTAAGATTCATTTAAGCACATATTTAATAATAATAATAATAATAAGAAGAAGAAGGAGGTCATGACCAAGCTAGATATTAAATTGGTATATGAGATCTTTTTGTTTGGACAAGGGACCCGCCTCTATATTGTTAAAGTCTATGGAGGTGTACATACTCCACCCTCCTCTAGATTTAAACATGTGACCTCCTTAGAGGAAATACATGCTCTTAACCATTAAGCATATAGAGGGAAAAAAATAATGTGTACCTTTTTTTAATCATTTAATTCCATATCATGTATTAAATTATACATGTTAAATTATTAATAAAATTAGTCATTAGGAAATTTAATCTCTTTCGGTATCACATATGTCCATATTTAAGATGCATCTAGATTAGTTAATTTTTATATTTGTTATCATTGTGTGTATATATACAGTTATTTATTTACTTTATTCAATTCTTAATGTAAGGTTACACTATGTGACAACATATTCTCTATATTAGACCACTGCTCCAGATATAGTTATTCATAAAACATTGTCACATTTATTCTCTAAATGATTAGATTAAAAAATTTAAAAACCTAAAAATGGTAAGCATGGTATCGCTAACACTCCTACTACTCTATTTTTTTTTTTTAATGGGTTTCCTTTTAAACTTGTATTTCCCATAAAGTTTGACATTTATTTTTACTCGTCATTTAAAGATTATGTATTATATGTGCTTTTTTAGTTTTGTGTTATCAATATGAAAGAAATTTTTGTTAATACAAGTTTGATGTGATGTCTGGGAAATTTTTTAGTTCTAGCTTGACCATAAAGTATGGCTCAACCAAATATTATTGTAAATGTGCATTTTTATAATACTTCAAAAAGATTAAACATATTCAATGGTGTTCATTCCTATTTCCAAACTAACTAATGATATGGTGCAATTATGTCAAATCATTATTTATGTAATTTCAAAGATTTTAGAAATCATACTTTAATCATTCTTGAAAAGTTTTGGAGTAACATGGTTAAACCCATTAACTATAATGTATTTTGAGGAAGAATAATGATCTCAACTTTCAATGTAATAAGTTGGATTAAAGGAGAACCTTATAATTAATTATCAAGTTTGAACCCACTTTTAAATAGTTGTTTGGGAGGATTCTATCATTTTAAGCAAAAATAATATATATGTCATGCAATTTTGAAGAAATTTATAATCTTCTAACAAGTAAAGAGGATGAAGTTCTCCCATGCACCCTAACATCTTAACACCTAAAAATCTCAATCCCAATTGCATTCATATTCAAATATAAATGTATCAAACATATCATGGCCTTGGTAACCACACATTATATTTCCATATTCAACAAAGGAATAGATTTTTCTAATCAAACTAATAAATATATCCATTTTATAAAAAAACAAGATCTATCCTAGTGTACCAACACTAAAGAAACTATATAAAAACTTTCAAAATGAAAGAGAGCCAAAGAGAAAATTACTATTTTACCCTTACAAACTAGAAAAGTCAATTCTATTATTTATATTGAACAACAAAAAAAACCCTTTTATTTGATTACTCTATCCATGTACATTAGTGTTTTATATAGCATACTAGTGACCCATGAGTGTAAACATGGAACAAAAGACTCAAACTTCATACTTTAGACATATCTTGGAATTCCAACGCAAGTAAGACAATATATGCTTATATTGGAATCTTATCTTCTTGTGAGTACCACATGATGTGATGTTTATAGTAAAATCTTGGAATCTTATCTTTTTGTGAGTGCCACATGATGTGATGTTTATAGTAAAATCTTAATCAGAAATAAAATTACTAAATTATTTTTATTATTTTATTTAAAATTACTTCTATACTCTTTTTTAATTCACTCATAGAAATTAAATTTTTTTAAAAATGAGTAAATATAATCATTAACATATAGATTTTAAAGCCAATTTAATTCTTATAGTAATAATTAAAATTGATTATTTAAATGTTTATTCATTATTAGCAAGGTAATAATATATATACACCACATTAATAACTCTTCTCTTTAATCAAGTATGATATATACATATTGGGTAATTTAACAAGAGACAAAATTTTTGCTAGGAAATTCCAATATGATTTTTGATAAAATTTAACAAAGATTTTAGAAATCTTAAAGCTAAAAATTCAAAATTTGAACCCCACAATTTTTTATAATATTAAATCTATTTCAACCCATTAATTAATTAATTAATTAATTAATATCTATATATAATTCCAATGAAAAATGAAGTGTCACCGACAATGAACTCATGGTTTTTTTTAATGGAAATTTTCAAGTTACACATGAACGCATGGCAGCACGAACTACGAAAACGTTGGAAAAATTGTAAAATAGTCGAAGCATTAGATCATCATCGTTACCCGATTTAACACGACATCCATGTAACTACATTACTTAAATCAGCAAATAAAAAAGCAGTTGTCTATAATGCGACTTTTTGGAGATTCCGGTGACGGAATCCGGCGGAAGAAATGAGGTTAAATCTTGATTTTTAGCAGTTAAAATGGTTTTTTAACTGCATATTTGCGATCAGCGCCCTGAAAAACCCTGGGAGCCATTGATTGTGCAGAAACTAGCTATCAAACATGGGATTCCAATGAATTGCTGCCGGATTTTGACCAGAAAAATCCGCCGGAAAGGCTTTCAAAAAGTCGCGTTATAGACTACTGCAATAAAAAATCGGTATTGCCTCGTATCCCTGGCGTATTGTAGGCGGTAGCCTCCTATATCAGATATCATATACATATTACATACTACATTAAATATACTTTTATTCCAAGTATATATCATGTTAACGCTTAGACTTACATGCACACGCCTACTGTTACGGAGGATGATAGGGCATCAACTTGGGGAATTTAAATTCAAAGTCGACTTCAATCTAAGAGCTCACATTAAAATCCAACATTAATCCATGGACTTGCCCATGGAAAGGGAGAATGGTTGTTAAAATAATTCGATTATTGGTATTTGAAAGTCCATTGCAGCTAGGGACGATCTTATCACATCAATCCAAGAAGATACAAATAAATCACATTGCAATCCAAGGTTATCTTATAAGATGAACCTAAAGACATGACCCCAAGAATTAGTTTGTCACTAGGGACTATACTTTCACATCACACTAAGTTCTTGCTCTAAAAAGACCACCTCTTGGGAAGATGTTATCATATGAACGCAAGGATGTACACACCAAAGGTAGATGTCATTATGGGCTACTAATTATATCACATCAAATACCAAATATGCCACTGAAATTTGGTGGTTGTCAGTGATTATTGTCACATCATCCTAGGGACCTATGCCCAAAATCCATCCATTGCTTTCAGATCAATTAGGAGAATTGCTACCACATCAAACTTGATGCATGCACCCTAAATACAATTATCATTGGGTAGTGTTATTGCATCAACCCAGAGACCCACACCTAAAATCCAACCATTAGGGAGCATGTTATCACATCAATGTTAGTCCTTGTACCCAAAATCTAGATGATTTTACTAACTGTGCTATCACATCAACTTGGGGATATTCGCCCCAAAGCTAGTGTTTGCTAAGGGCAATACTATCGCATAAACACATATGAATTCACCTAAGATTAATTGTTGGAGATGATGTTAGCATATCAACCTATGGATTTAAAACCCATAACGTGTATTGTTAACCCAAAAAGTAAGTTGTTAGGGAGGATGGTATAAAATTAACTTTGGGACTTGCACCCCCAAATTCCTCAATAATTAAGGAATTTTCCATCACATCACTTTGGGGACATGCACCCAAAGCCAATCGTCCTCAAGTAGTATGCCATCAAATCAACTCAAGTACTTCAACCTAATGGCTAGTGATCGGGGAGGATGTCATCGCATTAACCTAATGGCGTGAATAGAAAACTAATTATCTTTGGGAGTTATAATATCACATCAACCCATTACCTTATATGCATAACTAGTGGTTTAGGGGGATGTTATCACACAATCGTAGTGAGTTACACCGAAAAACTAGTGGTCATCAAAGAGGATCCTATCATATTAACTTGGGATTTACACCCTAAAGGTAGTGGTTGTTGGGGAGGACACTATTATATTACTCTAGGTACTTGCACCCCAAGGATCACTTCCACAAAGGATGATTATATCATATCACCTGAGGAATTCAACCTTAAATCTAGGTTCAACTAGAAAAATTTCACACTACACCCAACTTTGACATTGACTTGCACACCAAATATTGTTATGATGGGGCACATATGACATCAACTCAAGTATTTTCATCCTAATCAAAGTTCATATTTGGTACTTGTGTTCTAAATCTAACTTCATCCCAAGGACTTTCACCCAAAAGCACATCTAGGGATAACATCAACATTGGATTGTTTTACTAAAACAATATGGTTGGGGAGGAGACTATCACATTGTCATTAGTTCTATCACCTATTTACTTGACGCTAGGGAGGGAATTATCACATTATCTTAGGTACTTGCATCCATGATCCAAAAACTATAGAGTATGTTATCACATCTCCTTAGATACTTCAACTTGAAAGCTAGAAATTGTTGGTGACTATGCTATCACATTAACCTAGGGACCTACACTTAAAACTAGTTGTTGTTGGAAGCTATGCTATCACATCAACCTAGGGAGATGTAGCTAAAACCTAGGGTACTTTTGGGATTATCTTATCACTTCAACCTCGAGACATGCATTAAAATGCAAGTGGTCATAAGTGACTATAGTATCACGTAAACTTAGCTACATGCACTTGAAAGATTGTTACCAACGCCATTGTTGTTATCAGATTAACCCTTGTCATATAGCCTAGGGACATGCATGCAAAATCCAACAATCACTTGAAACTATGATATCACATTGACCCTTATCAAATAACCCAATGAACATGTACTTGAAATCCATCTATGACTCTATATCACATTAACCTTATCAAATAAATTTGTGGAAATGCACTTGAAAACCCATCACCGCTCAAAAACTATGGAATCACATTGATGCATGTGCATGCCCCTAAAAGTCAACTACCACTAGGTATCATGATATCACATCAACTTTGGGCCTTCCACCCCAAAGCTATGTATTGTGGGAAACTATGCTATCATATCAAGATCAAGACTTGCACCTACAAGAAAACTTTATTTTTGTCAGTGAATACTACGTTAATGTTGGACTTGTATCCCAAAGCTATCTACAAAACAACACATTAAACTAATGTGACTAAAGATGAAGCTATCACGCTCACATAAAAATTCACTACAAAGCCACATTTTCAAGCAATACTTTTACATCAACATTGAATCTTACACCCACATGAACCTAGAGACTATTATCACAATTAGTTATGCATATGGGACTAACAATTAGTCATGCATGTGGAATTGCACTCAATGACCTCCTTCATACATGTGGGATTAACCAATCCCAATTTAATCCCCACAAGTGGTAGACCTAATGGCTAAATATGGTAAAAGATTTTAATGTTGATAATGACTTCTAATCCACCTCCATCTCAATGCCTATAAAATGTTTCTCTCACTATTATCTAAGATTTATTCTAATGGGTGAATTGAAAAAGAGAAATAATGACACATGTAAATGGTAAGTGCATAACACATTTATGATTCTTCATGTGTGTGCCAATTATGTGTGTGTGAGAGAGAGCATGCATGTGGGCTAAGTGTGCATATTTGAGAATTCAAATTATATGCATGAAGTTGTGACAAATTAATGACAAATTGGACATATATGTTGTTATATATTTGCATGTGTGTGTGTGTAAACACATACATCTAATTTGTTCATCATGTTGTGCTTTAGTGTACTTGGAGCAGCGGGTGTGATAATGACCTAGGTTCACACCTCGGTGGACATGCTTCTCCTCTGCATGGGATTTATTGTTTGTGGCAATTTATTATAATGAGTATTAGTGATGTAGGATTATTATATAGAGTTGGCATGTATAAGGGTGGGCTGAGCTTATTTTAGGTTTATGTTCTAGAAAAAAATGGATTCCTATTTAAAAAATATACTATCATTAACCAAATCATGTATATCTCTTCAACCTTTAGACTCACAAACTAGGGGACAATGGGAATAATACTTTCACATTTGCTGGGAATTTTTCACATGAAATCCATCCATTAGAGAGGATGTTGTCACATTTCCCTATGGACTTGCACCCTAAACCTTACTTTAATATTTGGACTTTTGAATGAGCACCTAGTTTTGGGGAGGATGGCTTTACCCTAAATCCATTTTCACCATGGGGACTTACACCCAAAGTTATGGGGTTAGGGAGGATGGAACACATCAACCCATGGGCTTACACCTTGAATCTCGAGAACTAAGTTATCAAATTACTTAAGGATTTGTGGGGAAAAGGCCATTGTTGGGAAGGACTCTATCCCATCAACTTATGGAAGTGTAGTGCCAAAATAATTAATATCACTTGAATATGGGGACTTAAACCCCAAGATTGGCTTCAATCTAAGGACTTACATTAGAAATTCAACTTTAACCTGAGGACTTAAACCCAAAATACCACCATTGGGAAAAATGATATCACATTAACTTTAGGAATTGTACATGGAATCCTAATGTTAAAGTAGATCCTATCACATCAACCTAAATTGCACACCAAACCTAATTGCCATCATTAAGGACCATGTTATTGCATCAACTTATGAACATGAACCCTAAAGCTAGCTACCATTAGGAATTATGATATCACATCAACTTGGGGCCTTGCATTACAAATTAATTTGCTAAGGAGGCTGTTGTCACCTTGTACTCTAAAGGTAGTTGTTGTTATCACATCAACATAGGTACTTGCACAACAAAGTTGTAGACCAGGATGGATTCTTTCTCATCAATCAATGAATTGCACCTAAATTGATTTTTTGTTAAGCACTATGTTATCACATCAAACTACGGACATGCATCCTAAATCTAATTATTTTTGGAAATTTTATATTATGTAACATTTTGAACCCTGTAATTCATCTTGAGTAGATGGGACTATAAAAAATTATCTTCCTTTAGCCACCTTAAAACTCATTCTAAGACTACCATTATCTTATACTTTTTGAGAACCTTTCGATGATATAAATTTCATCCAAATTTGAGATTTGCACAAAATGTTATGCCCATGTGTTGTTACTGCACAGGTCCATTTCCTCATGGAAACATGTTAGTTGCCACTCATATCAAAATCGATTATTTTCCATAAATACTCATATTTTGATTTTTCCAGTTACTTGACTAAAAGTACTCAAATAATACAAAATATGAGTATTATTGTTTTTTCCAGTTTCTAGTTTCCCCATTTGAGTACATTTACGATTATGAAGACTAAAACTAGTTATATTTTCCAACACTCCCTCTTAACTAGGGAGATATTCATAATTGTACACCTAGTACAAGGTTTTTCTCAAACTAAAGAGTTCTCATAAGAAGAGTCGGATTGGTAAGCCATATTTAAGCCTCAAAATTATGACCAACATTGTCAACATAATAAAGCCTTAACTTTGACAAGCTCTTTCTTATATAAGAGCATGATGTTGGGAGGTTTTATATGAGATACCACACTACCTCTTCAAGGTACATACCCCATCCATATGTTCACTAGGTATGTTATTTAACTACTATTCTTATCTTGGATTCCCAATCCTCAAAGAATATTGGTCCTATTTGGCCACACTTATCATGGACACCTATCTAATCCTCAAAGAGTTTTGGTCCATTTTCTATCTTGGTTTTTCTATCCTCAAGGAAATATCGGATGCTTATCCAAACCTCCATCCACAATACTCTCTACATGGCCTTTACTTAGAATTGTGTTTATTAGTCCTAGTCAAGTGCATGACACATAGAGGAGAATACAAATGTGATGCCTATCATCACTCCCTCGCAACCAAAGAGGATATCCTCATTCCCTCTTGATTAGGGAATTGATCCTTGCTCCTTTTCATGTATTCAAGGAGACTCCTTTTACTCCGTTTTAGATATAGAGGACATTATTTCACTTCCTTTTATTTGGGAGTTCATACAAGCTTCTTGTGTTTATAAGTGTATCAACTACTAGTTCTTCATGGAGATAGTTCCATGGCTCCCTCTTTCCTTTTGTATCTCAACATATTGAGCTTCTTCTTTGCTAGATATTATGGAGCCATCCTCTTCCTTCAATATTGTGATAGGGTTCAGGCCATCAATCTTGTATATCACTTTCCTCTAGCCATCATCAATGAAGGCATTATATTGATCCTTCCAAAACATAGCTCCCTCTAAAAGTGATATTTATGAACATCAAGTTATCCTCTTATACTACTACCTTTCAATCCAAAGGTGATGATGTAAACACCTTGACTTCATAATTGCCAAAATCATATACTCAATTCATATGTTCTTTGAGTTGGGTTCAAAACCTATAGTTTAACTTGTCTCAACTGTCATCATGCATTCCAACAAAATCCCAATAGCTAGGAAAACAATATGTTCGCCAGATAACCAATATCAAAGTATTAAGTATCAGACTTATCTTGTCATGATGGCCCTCTCATAAAAGCATAAACTTACTTGAGTTATTCGATATCAACATCATTTCGTATGATCCATCTCCAAAATAATCTTTCTTCATGCATTCATTTTAATAAGAGTGCCCATGGATAAAGCTTTATTACCAAGCTACAATATCTTCCTTGGAGTTGTTATTGTTAACTCCCTTTCTTTTGGAAACGATACTTGATGTTGACCAATTCCTTTAAGTCATGTTATCCATTTATTGTGATATTACTTCATACTAAGTCATAATTGTCCATATTTCAACCATTATGTCGAAGCTAATGATGTCAACATAGAATACCAATATAAGTCACTGAAAATCACTATGCCTATATAGCATTGTTATTAAGGAAAACCATTAGTCGTCAAATCAAATCATTAATCATCAATTCAAATCCCAAACAGTGAGATCTATATCCAAAAAAATATCTCAATCACAAAGTTATAAATCATTATCAAGCATCATATCAAAACTCCAAACATTGCTTATCTATATCAATCAGCAAAATCTAGTCGAACACTTACAAGTGTTATCAAATACTGTCATATACAAGCCTCAATATTTAAATCACAATGACATATTTGTATGCATATCCTGGTCATTTGAAAACACAAGTTTAGTCAACATATTCAAATTATAGTAAGTCAAACATTCAAACTTCGCTACTCATAGAATGTGTTGTCTGCTCCATGTCTATAGGACTGATATCCTCTAGGTGAACTTCTGATTTTATGCACAAAGCTTCACTTTTGTGACCTGCATGCATAATCACACCCATAGGACTTCCTCTATGTGGTTGGGCGACTACACTTGCACCCTTGAGCTTACTTCCATGTAGCTGAGGCTTAGAGTAAGGGAAAAATCTCTCTTCTCATATCAGAATTTTGCTGCATACCAACAATATCATATATTTGTCTATTCATGCCTATAAATCATATTTCAATAGTAAGGAATACATATAATGCACATGATAATAGGAGTAATGGATCTTATTAAGAGATCTCCCTCCGAATGAGAAGCCACTTCAGTCATCTTCATTCAAGTCATCAACATGTCTATAATATTTTCATGCATCAGCAGATAAAGTCGGACTATATCACATATTCATCATGGTCATATATGTTAGCATCTTTTCATCAAGGGTTAGTTTTAAATAGATAATAGGAGTATACTTCAATAATCATGATAACGACATTAATTCTTTGTTACACAAGTCAATAGATCAAGTCATGGCATTCAATTTTTCCATATGCCATAATTACTAAGCACATCAAAACATAACCATGGTCAACAAAATATCCATAATATCAAGTTACTTTCTATTAGAATCAAGATGCTAGTGTTATGAAACCAACTCACAAAAAAATAGAAAAGATAGATCAATGCCTTAGAAATAAGCCTCTTCGAGGGGGCAACCTCCTTTACATTACACAAATGAACAATTCTTAGATGATACAAATGACAAGACCTCCTTTCTATATATAAGAGTCTAAGGGGTCATAATATAATCAGAGCCGACATAAAAATAATAATGTAAGGGCGCAATAATAACAATAGTGGGCTTCTATGGGGCACAATATTAACAATATGGTGACTACATGGGCACAACAATATAATAAGCGGGTTGTACTAATAACAATAAGGGGTTACACTAGTAGTATAGGGACCTAACATGCCCCTCTCCTTCAAAAAGTGTTGTCCTTAACGCTTGAGTTGTTCTTGATGCTTTTGTATAAATTCTTGTCCTCCCGTGTGGAATCTTCAACAGGTAAGTTCTTCCACTTGATGAGATACTCTGAAATTGATCTATTTCGTATTGTCGATTTCTCGGTTCTATGATTGCTTTAGGTTCCAATATGATTTTTCCTTCCTTTTCAAGTTCACACAATACTGTTTGAATTGGGATCTTCTGCAACATTTGAATGAGCTCCCACTCCTTTGGGCATATGGATATCTATAAGGCCTGATGTTTGGAGGAACACTTCCTGGAATCAAATGAATAGCATGATCATGATCATGATCACAAGTAGGTGGGAGGCCTTTTGGAGTCTCAAATACCTTGGAATGATTGTCCACAACTTTTTGGAGATCTGGAGAAATACATGATTTCGATGTGGGATCCTCTACTGAACATAATTTTGCAATTACGCCCTATTTTTCTTTATTTAGAAGCTTTGTCATGATGTTAGAGTTGACTATCTTTCCAAGCTTCCCTTCGATACCCCTCAATTCAACTTCCTTTCCTTCCCAAAAACATTTCAAGAAAAGTTTTTGAAAATTAAAAGCTATCGTACCCAATGGTTGTGTCCATTGGACTCCTAGTAAAACATCAGCACCACCCATTGGAATGGAAAGCATTGGGTATTCAATACATATTCTCCCATGGATATCTTGATATTATGGCACTTTCTAGAGCAATTTATGGTTCCTCCACTTGCGACCATCACTTGACACTCTGGTGCTGGATATAGGAAGGAATTCAATTCCTTGGCTATCTTACAATGAATAAAATATGGGTACTTCTCGAATCAATCAACACTATTACATTTTTCTTCTTGATATGTCCTTCTATCTTGATAGTTTTAGGAGTGGTAATTTCTTCCAATGCATTACAAGATATGGTTGAATTCATTTCTTGATGCTCGATGTGATCTTTCAATTTTTGAACATTTTTCTTCTTGATATGTCCTTCTATATTGATAGTTTGAGGAGTGATAATTCCGCCCAATGCATTACAAGATATGGTCAAATTCATTTCTTCTTTCTCGATGTGATCTTTCACTTCTTGAACCTTTTTCTTATTAATATGTCCTTCTATCTTGAGAGTTTGAGGAGTGGTAATTATTTCCAATGCTTTACAAGATATAGATATGGTCGGATTCATTTCTTCTTTCTCTGGGGTGGGTTCCTAGTGTACATCCTCTTCTTTTGATGTTTCTTGATCCTTTTCTTCCTCCTCTTCATAATCTGTAAAATAATTTCTTCTCATCACACTTATGACCTTTAGTGTATTTGTTGTCACAATTGTTACAAAGCCCTTTTTCTCTTTTTTCTTCCAATTGTTGTGGCATAAACCTTGTAGGTTGTGGAAGGCTAAGAGAAAAAATACTTCCGTAATTATAGTTGTGAGTGGTGGGATTCCTTGTTTCCATAATTTCGCTTTCAATTTTTCTTGCCAACCTGAATGCCTTCTCCAATGAATTAGGTTGCCAAAGATGAACCTCATGTTGAATGTTATTCTTTAAAGTCCCTATGAAGACATCAACCATTTTCTTCTTTGGAATATCATTTACCCTTAGATTCAATTTTTTGAAGTCCTCAATGTGCTCTGACGTTGAACCCTTTTGTTTGAGATTTATCAATTGGCTAAAGAAGGTGTTACTCTTTGTATCCTCATAATGTGCTATCATTTCTTCCTTGAGAATTGACCAAGTGACAAGTGCTTTATGAGAACAAAGCCCTTTATACCATAAAAATTGATCTGGTTCTAAATATGAAGATGCAATACATACCTTTTTTAATAGTTTCACCTCATGTAGATCAAAATATTTCTCCATCTGTAGTATCCAATTTAATGGATCCTTGCCATCAAACTTCCTCATATTGCCTTTTCTTAAGTTTAGGAGTTCGATCTTGCAACGACTGTAACTCTATACTTTCAGATCTCCAAGTTATGAAATCATGACCTACAACAACCCTCTGCATTCTCTTTCCAATGCCACCAGTCTGGACGAAATTGGATTCTCCAAGAAAGAGTTATGCACAATCTCCCAACATGACCTGATTATATACCTTTTGAGAAGATCGAAAGGGAATGAAGTGCCACGTGTCACTTTTTTGACCTCTGGATCTGAAAAATATACACAGAAAACTAAAGTTCGTCCTCCTTCTATAACTTCTTATGAAATTTAAATTTGATGCTTAGAGAGAAAGTTATGATAATTTTCCCAAAGTCACCTGTTTAAGATGTAATTCGGGAGTCTGCAAAAGCCCTAACTTCCTCTGATCATATATCTGCAAATATAGTGAGACAAGATCTGGAATTCAAACCCGAAGTTCAAACCATTTTCTTCTCAAATGGGTTTTTCTTTTTAGCTTTTGAAACTTTGTAGCGAACAAGTTATAGCAAAACGTCCATGATGACCTATTTTAGATGAAGTTCGGGAGCTTGCAAAAACCCTAACTTCCTCAGATCATATCTCTGAAAACATAGCGAGACAAGATCTGAAATTTGGACTCGAGGTTTAGTGAGATTTCTTCTCAAATGGATTTTTTGGTTAGTGTTTGAAAATTCATAGCAAAAATTCCATGATGACTGGTTTGGAGCAATGAAACCCTAGAATCCAAAGCTCTGATACCAAATGTTATGAAGCCAACTCACAAAAAAATAGAAAAGATAGATCAACGCCTTAGAAATAAGCCTCTTCAAGGGGGAAACCTCCTTTACATTACACAAATGAACAATTCTTAGATGATACAAATGACAAGACCTCCTTTCTATATATAGGAGTCTAAGGGGTCATAATATAATAAGAGCCGACATAAAAATAATAATGTAAGGGCACAATAATAACAATAGTGGGCTTTTATGGGGCACAATAATAACAATATGGGGACTACATGGGCACAACAATATAATAAGGGGGTTGTACTGATAAGATTACACTAGTAGTATAGGGACATAACAGCTAGCCTCCATCAAGTATACCAATATATCATATATTAATATTAAATAGAATCAATAAGTTCATTATGTCTAAAAGGTAAGATACTTTTTCACTACCATGAGCACCATCTCATAATAAGTACCATGAAGTAAACTTACTTTCATATGCATGAGCCATTTGTGAAGGGGAAATTCTCATCAAACCTTAGGGCTTACCTTTCCATCAATATTGCAGTTGAAACATAACATTATACCATGAGTACCTTGTAGTAATCAAAAACTTGTACATATTCTTATATTGGATAAGCATCTTATCATTTTGTTACCTTTACTAGCTCCTCTCTTCCTACATTATCCATGATCCTCAAGAAGGATTCACTTATCACAACTCATCAAGGGTTAGAAGCATCCAAATATACATGTAGGAAGTATAGATAATAATCAAAACAATAATCAAATCTATAAGTTTAAACAAAAGTAAAGACATAAAGGAGCATCATAAATCAAGAAATACTTATCTTCAATAAGAGGTGATCCTCTCCCATCATTGTTCATAGTCCACATGTTGCCTTCAATATATATTCATCAACTTCATCGTCAACAAAGCCTAATTGAAACTATCCCATCTAGGGCTTCATCAAATCTGTCACATTGACCATGCTAGGGTTTCTAGATTTCATATCTCGTATCTTTGCCATAAACTAGGGTTTCTCTAAAACCCTAACCTCATAATATCCATCGAACCCTAATACAAAAATTTCCTTGGTTTTCTTTCAAACCCTACAATTATTTAGGTCTCCTCCATCCTCTCTTACTTCCATCAATTGCGTCATCATAGGGGTGATCTTCATGAATTTTCTTCAGCCCAATGCTGATACCATGTTAATTTTTCTTAGGGCTACATTGTTCTTTGCTTTGATAATTGCATTTCTTCATTTACACATTAAATTCACCCCATAACATCATAACATCATTATTTAGCAACATATGAAACTATGTAGAAAGAAAAATATCATCATCATAAATGCAACGGAACATAAAGGAACAATATAAGAAAAACATTCACACAATAGAGACATCACGATTGGTCGGAGACCAGGGAAGAACCCATTATGGGGAAAACCATTTCAAATTCTTCTTATTAAATTGTCTTTGAATGATTCAATAAATGAGAGTAAAATAATCATATCTTCAACCATAAACCTATGCAACAATAATCAACTAAATAGTATCCATAAAATGAACCCATCAATGCTTATACTTAAAACCTTGATTCAGAAGCCAGTAATGAATTGTCACTATCCATGGTCGACTGTTGAACCCAACAGTCAATGAGCGAAAACTTCGGACAACAGAAAAACAAATATTTAGGTCCCAGACACATGGAGAAGGAGTCATGCATGCGACTGGAAAAGTCTAGTCACTCCCTTGAGCATGTAAGCCAACGAATGTGGTCAAATTCATCCTTTTGTGAGCTTGCGACTATGATTGTGAAACCCCTATGGTTCTGAAACCCTAGATGCTATTCAGATGGAGGACAAGATATGTGTGTGACTGAGATGCTTTGGTTTCACAGATGAGTTGGTTAGCGAGAGACTATGGTTGAGTTCTTCCTTTTTCGTGCCTACGACTGAGGCCCAAAACCCTAAAATAGAGATGCGAGCTTCGAACCTTGCAATTTCATCTTCAAGTGAACCTATTCCTCCGTGGATCTACTTCATACCTTTGCAAGACAAAAATAAGAAAGAGAATAGAAGAATGATCCATGACGATGTCAAAATGAGGTAAATGTCACTTGTATTTATAACCCTCCAAGGGTTTCTAGTTTTCGTTAGGGCTGCTTGACCAAATATGCACGTGTGGGATCATAATTTAAAAACATACTTTCCCTTGTCCAAATTAGATGATATTTAGGTTGATTTTGGTCCTCTCGAAAAGAGGAATTCAATGAAATCATCATCTCCATAAAATGAGTTGTCTAAAGTGGAATTTGACCATAGTTTCCTATTTTAACAGTCCCTCTCAACTAGGGAGAATTCCACCTGTCAATATCTAACCAATATTGATCAACATGTCATCAGGTCATCATATCATATCCAATATCAAGAATCTCATCATCACATATCATCATTTTTCATATTGATTCATATATTTCTTATTCTTGATTATCTCTTAATTGCCCCTTCTCATATGCTAAACATTCTCGGATCTAAAAGAAGAAGAATTTGACATCGAAGGGAAGCCTAATCTACCACCTGCTGGGTTGTGTTATATTCTTTCCACATAGTTAACAGGGGGCTTGAGGGGTACCCGTAACCCCACTTTATGGGGTCCGGGGCAGCGCCCTGGAAAATTTTGGTTTTGGACCCTATGTTAGGTTGGGCGGACCCACCTATGGTTTTGTGCATGATTTTCGCACATGTTTTTTGGACGCGATGGTTTTCGGTCCATGGTATTGGATGCGATGGTTTTTTGGTCTATGGTATTGGACATCATGGTTTTTCGGTCCATGATATTGGATGCTTCGGCATGTATAAATATGTATTGTTAAACATTGAAAGGAATATAATGAAAAATCAAGCTGGTAGTCTTGGTTTTGGGATCCAGGGGAAAATCTCTGTGCATATGTGTTTTTATGTTATGCTCTCACATTGTTTATTTTTCTATGATTTAGAATTCGTATGCAAGTAATTTTTGTACGGGGTTAAAACCTACACCACCTTCTATTCATCGGGAAGCCATTGCTACCACCCGAAATATTTGCTAGCAACGAGCCCAATATTACCACCTTGGAAACATCAACAGGGATCCAAGTCTACAACCAACATCAACATCAGAGAGAAAATCTCAAAATCACATCAAGGAGCACATCTCATCTTGGAACCTCATTGGGGAGCTAAACATCAATGACCCTGTTATCCTCCACAATATTCCAAGGCTGAGAAAGGAGATCGCTAGAGGTAACCTCAAACCACTTAGGGTTCAACAACTAGCCCCACTAAACCAGAGAGGGCCCTCTCTATAAAAATCTCAGCCAAATATGACTAGAGAGGGAAAAGGATATTAGGTTTGGTATGTTTTAGCTCTAGGGTTTTGAAATTTAAGGTTTTGCTAGATCAGGAGTCAAAATCAAGGAACTAGGTCAGGTCTTAAGGGTTCAGTTGCAAGAGATAAAGAGGAGCAGGGTAGGTATGCTTTTGTGATATTTTGGGGATTTTTTGATGTAGTTTAGGGTGGAAAAGAAAAGATTCAAAATGGACGTGGCAAGAATGAATTCATTTATTAGAATATGGGTAACATAAACATGAATTTCCTAACAAAATGGAGCTTAAATTTAAGAATTCTATTTAAAACCTCTTAGGAAAATCACTGAAAATAATAGACATGGAAAGGAGATGAAATTATCATTCATATAAGCTATTAATAGAAGAAAAACATTATCACAAACTCATACCACAAGAATTCCTAGATAATAGCTGCAACTGGCCTTTGATTTCTTGTAGAAAGATGATGAATACAAGCTCCAGGATTTTCACTCTCTGATGTCCAACCCCTAATACTTCGAAATATGAAGTATTTATACAATGGTTTATGGAAAAATATCTTGTAACAGAATTCAATATTTGTTACAAAAAATCATAAAAATATATCAAAACTACTAAAAATATCATTTAGCTGAGCTCTGGTGCTGTTTTGGGCATTCTGGTGTAGTTGAGGCCTCAAATAAACACTTCTGTTAGTCTTGTTGACTGATGAATTGTGTTTTTGTTCCACTTTTTCTGCATTTGGTTCTGAAAACTGTTGTAATGAATGTGCAATGTTGGCTCTCGTTGCTGCTTAAAACATGCTGAAAAGGTCTTCATTATCCTTTGAGCCACGATGAAACGAGTGATCTGGTGCTCTATGAATGGAGGTCGTGGTCTTTCTATTGAAAAATTACATGAACGACATCGAGAAATTGTTGTCGAGCACGTCAAAAAATTGAACTAATATTGACCATAGGGAAGAAATATGAGTCGTTGATCTAGGTTGTCTGATCTAGGCCAATTAGATCTAGGTTTTTGATCTGAGTCGATTATACATTGCAATCAAAACACAGAGAGGGGCTATTAGTAATTCTCCATAGTGTTTTTTCGATGGACCGATCCCGATAGCCCATCAAGTTGCAATATATAAAATATCACATCTAGTGGGACTTAATCACAAACTCGAACCCGAATTTTTTCAAAATTCAATTAAATATCCTGGCAGGTCTAGAAAGGGGTCTTTCACTATATCTAAATCGCAACCGGGAGAAGGGCCTTGTGGGGGAGAGACTTTATATTGGTCTGAATGCTAGGGGCCAGGACTTATCGCAACTAGGGGCTAAGACTTATTGTCAGGGGTTGGGACTCATAGCCGAGGACTAGGACTCATAGCCGGGGGCCAAGACTTATTGTTGTAGGACTTAATCGCTGCAGGACTTATCTTTTTGGGAGTTAACACTGCAGGACTTAATCGCTGCTAGACTTAATTGTTGTGGGACCTATCAGCAGGTGGGGTTGATTGTGGGATATCACAATTGCACTCAGGAAGTGGGGGGCGAGCACTATTTTATAGTTCATGTGATGTGTGTCGATTACGAGCTCCATACTTTAAAGGGATTCCAATATAGTTTTGATGTATAACAACGGAAATGAGGTTAAAGGAATATATAAAGGGACTTTGGGATAAGGCTAGAGTCTGGGAATTAATATGAAATATGAGTGTTTCCAAGGGAAAAAACGAGTTTTTGCCAGGATTTAAGGATTTTCCCAAGGAAAAAAGGTGTTTTAAAGGGAATAAGGGGATTTATGAGGGAAGTTGAGGGAGTTATATGAAATATGAATAAATATGTTGAAACAAGATGAAATCTCCTTGAGCATCATTTTTCCCTATTACTACTCCCATGATGAAGAAATTGATAGTGAAGTGACTAGTTTTTTTTATGATTTTTGACCCTATGACCTAATGATGACTTGACATGGACAGAATGAACAGAATGATGACCATAATGAATATGACACCCTTACAACAAGGAATGACTAACCATGATGATGTCCATTGACCATGAAGGTGAAATCAGTAGTGATGCCCTAGCTAACCTAACCATAGACCAAATTTTTTATTTGAAGACCTAATGAAACATAAAAATTTGACCAATGACCCTAACAAAAACTTTGAAGAGCACATTTGATCACTGGTTACTAGCAGGACTGACAAACACTAACATTGGCTCCAACTGGGGATGGAAGCTCCTTTAGGAGGTGTCAAGAACATAGCAGACCAAGTAGCTTGATCCATTGGGCATGGAGTAAAAAAAAGACCAAACTCAAAACTGAAAACTGATAAAATGATTTGACTTCGACAATAATAAAAAAAACTGAACCTTTCAAACCAGCATTTGGTTAAAGAAGCCTTATGGCCTTCTCCTCGGGCTTCAAGCTCCCATGATAGCTACTTCACACTCTGACAGGAAAGTAAACTGGTATGTACAATGATAATGAAATTTTTTAGAAATTAATCAAGTAAGGTAGTGCTTGAGAAGCCTACCATTGATGGATCCTCAATAATATTGTCCATTCATTTCTTCTAGTAGATAAGAATTCTTGCCTCTCAAAGCTGAGATTCTGTATGGCCCTTTCCATAGATTTTCAAACTTATTGTGCTTGCCCTTCTCTTCATTCTGTGCATCCCAATGAAGAACTATATTCCCCATGTTGAAATCATATACTCTAGCCTTGTGGTCATAAATCTTCTTTATTCTTTCCTAAAGGTTAGAAGTATTCTAAAATACTTCCTCCCTAGTTTGCTGCAAATGAATCATCTGATTTATTCTTTGTTTCACATCATTTGGTTCGCTACAAACTTCCTACAAAATATTCATGATTGGGACAACAAGAGAAGTAGGAAATACAATATCAATCCCATACATCAACTGAAAAGGTGACATACATATGGATTTCTTGTTACTTACTTTGTCCGCCCATAAAGCATTGAAAAGTCTTTTATGCCAATTCTTCTTGTTGAGCTCCAACATCTTCTTGAATATATTGACCAATGATTTATTGGAAGATTCAGTCAGTTCATTACCTTGTGGGTAATAAGCAGTTGAATGCCCCAATGTGATTTGATACTTTTCACAAAATTCCATCATGTTTTTGGACTTGAAAGAAGCACATTATCGGTGATTATCTTTTGTGGGCAACAAAATCTTGAAAATATATTAGATTCAATGAAGTGAATGGCTACAGAATTAGTAGCTCTCCTGGTTGGGATTGCATCAATCCATTTTGTGAAGTAATCTGTGGTTGTTAGGATCCCTTTGTGTTGGGTTAAAGATGAAGGACAAACCTCCCCAATAAAATCAAGACCCCATTGCTGAAATGGTGCCGAGATTGAAATGGGTTGCAATGGAAATGGTAGCAGATTCCTTTTCCCCTGAAAAATATGACATTCATGACAACTCATAACAATTTTATATATGTCAGCAAAAAGATTCGGCCAATAAAAACTAGCCCTCAAAATTTTGTTGGCTGCGGCTTTCCAGAAGAGGTGATCGCCACAATCTCCCTTGTGAAAGTCACTCATCACTTCTTTTGCCTCACTTTCGATAAGACAATTCAACAACACACCACTTGGATCCTTCCAAAATAAGACACCATCACTGATGCAATATTTTGAAGCTTTCAATTTCAGTGATCTATTCTTACTTCTTGGCACTTCTTATGGAGGATTCAAGCTCTGGAGTACATATACAATGTCAGAATACCAAGGAGATGAAGTAAAAATCTGTGATACCTGTATTGGTAAGTCTTCCACTTCTTCTTTAGAGAGGGCAACACTTAGATTGATATCCAATGCGTACAAGTTATATTCGACCATGATCTTTGCCAAACCTTGTCCCTTGATCAACTTTGTCAGTTTTATCTCCATATCATATTCTAGCATTGCTACGATCAATTTTTCCAACCTACCATCTAGATCTGTCTACAAGAGAACATCCTTCACTGTTATAGTTGGAACATAAGCCAGAATGTGCAAATGTAGAATGTATACCCGAAAGTCCTTTAGAGTTTTCACCAAGGATAAGTCTTATTTCTCAATAATGTTATACTTTAGCGCTACATCTCTTATAGTTCGACTGAAAAAGGCTATGGGTTGTTCTGGTTTTTGGTCCTTTTTTTTGCATTGGGACAACAACCAAAGTGTGATCGAAAGAAAATGAAAATATGATGAAATTTAAAGTATAATCAGGGTTGATCAAGGTGGGAGCACAAGACAATGAAAATTTCACTGCATTGGATCATTCTTTGGATCTTTTGACCATCTTACCTCACTTTCCTTCTTCATCATATTAGTCATCTCTCTCAAATGTTCAGCAAGGTTGGGGATGAATCTCCTCAAAAAGTTGATTTTTCCATTAAAAGATTCAATCTCTCTTTTGTTTCTTTGGAAATCTAACCATTGGATTGCTTCAACTCTTGCAGGGTTGATGCGAATACCATCTTTTGAAATAATGTGCTCCAACAGTTTTCCCTCCTCCGTGGAAAATAAGCTCTTTTGGAATCAACGAAATGACCCGCACCTCTAAAAAACAATACTTAGATGATGAAAATTCTCTCCGTCAGATTTGGAAAAAACTGTAAGATCATCCAAGTAAATAACCAGAAATAAATCTTTTTCATTGGCGAAAACAATAACCATTGCTCGCTGAAATGTAGCCTCTGCATTCTTCAACCCAAATGGCATCTTGGTGTACATAAAATTACCCCATGGTGTCGTAAAGGATGTTTTCAATTGATCATCTTCATCCAGCAAAATTTGGTTATATCCAGAGTATCCATCGAGAAGTGACATCCTTGAAGCCCCTAATACCCTTTGCAAAATATGTTCCATCTTAGAAAGAGGATAATTGTCCTTCAAGAACACTTTGTTCAAATTCCTGAAATCAATACAAAGACGAATCTCCCCCGTATTTTTCCTTACCGGCACAAGATTTGACATCTATTTAGATAAATGAATAGGAACTATGATACCATCTTTGTAAAGTCTATTTATCTCTTTCTCAATGGATGACAACAATTTGGGATTAATCCTCCTCAGCTTCTGGTGGAATGGCTTATGATCAGGCTTGACTGGTATAGTATGTTGGATGATGTTCTTGTCATACACCTTTAGATCTAAATAGTCCCAAGAAAATACATCAGAAATTTTTTCCATTAAAGCAATGTATTTACCTTTCATCTTAGGGGATAGAGATGTTGACAACTTGACCATTTTTGGCTTGTCATCTGTGCCAATGTTTATATTTTCAACACCTTTTTCTGTGGGGACCATTTTTGGCTTTTTAGCGACATCATTGTGATCAAATAACTCTTCCAAAGGTACAAGACCTTGTGGAATGTTATTGTCTTTCCACTGCAACACTTCAACCTCGATGGCCTCAATTTCCTGATCATTCTCATCATACACCATCAATATGGGAATGCAGTAATTCACCCCCCATTTGTAGAAAATTATTAATTTTCTTATCATCCCAAAACACCTTCCAATATCTTAGATTGTTAGGGATAGTTTGGCGATGCTTGACATGAATTGGAAACTTCTTATTGGAGTGGATGGGGATCTTAAACATGCTTGTTGTAGTGGCAAGGGAATCAACCATAAAATTCCGACTTCTAGGAATCAAAGACAATGTACATCCTAAAACAATTTTAAGAATATCAAGGACAACATTTTGATAAGCTTGCATCCTTGGATGCTTGGCTTGGTACTCCCCCTTTTACCTGTTTAATCACCAACTTAGAGTCACCATAAACTGAAATATTCTTTGCTCCCAGCTTTTTGAGAATTTGAAGGTCGGAAATCAATGCTTTGTACTCTGCCTTTTTATTTGAGCAATCAAAATCCAACTTATATGTGCTTAATCTTACATTGTGAGGGAGTTTACCTAGCTGATGTAAGGGACCATGAATCCACATGCCAATCCCAAATCCTTCCTTTCCTAATGATCCATCAAACTATAGGGTCAAAAGACCATCTTCTTGATTGGGAAATTGAAATTTGGAGGGCTGATTTATTTTACTTGTTGGAGGATGACTCACTGTCTCAACAATTTTTGTTTCTTGCACTGATTCAACAACCTTTTTAGGTGAACTTCCTAGCTACAAACAATCTACATCCTGTTTCTCTTTTTTTCAATCAAATCATTATGTACACTACTTATAACTTCTGAAACTTCTGAAATTTCAACAATCTAACTGTCATCATCTACTGAACTCATATCACTATACAAAATAAAAGAATCTAAGTCGGTATGTACAACATGGATAAGGTGATTATTAGGTCTCTCTTTGCTACTAATCATAAACTTCATCTTTTTCTCTCGGTACATTTTTCGAAGCTGTCCAAACACCGGTATAGTAGCATAAGAGAAATCGAGTTGTAGGGTGCCTTTCAAATTTTCTCCCCAAGACCGAGAGATCAGCATACCAAACCGTGGAGGAATATCAGCAACAACCACATCCATCATCACATTCTTGGCCGAAATCTAGTCTAGAGACACTACCAAGTCTTTGATCAGACTGAGACACTTCACTCTTCCTGAATCGAAAGAATAGATATCATGATATGATCGAGTGATATCTAATTCCATTTTTTCCATAGTGGCTTTAGGCATAAGGTTGAGTGAGGCCCCAGAATCTAACATGGCATTATGAAGGATAAAATCATGGAGTTTTCGACTAAGGTAGAATGGTGGGACTTCACTATCTTCTGGACTCCCATCTACGGCTAGACCAAATAGAATTTCAGGGTCATCATTAGTGACATTAACCATATCTGACGTCTAATCTACCTGTAACATGGAAATCTGAAACTTATATTTATCATTCTTGACTAGTTCAGTTAGAGGCATACAAAATTTCAACTTAGAAATTTCATTCTCTAAACTAAAAAATTTAGATTGCTTCTCTACCTCTTTTGAAGTGGTATCCTTCTTTTTGGGTTGTCCTTTGGTATAAGACTCCTTTCTCTAACCATCAATTTGAGTCTCCTTAGCCTTCCTTGCATTTCTGGTAGAGGCTTCATTGGTCTTGTCCCGACTAAGTTAGAATCACAATCTCCTTTTATTTGTTTTGATTGGTAGGGCTTGTTTCTTTGTCTTAGGCATCTCTTTGAGCACTTTGCCTCTTCTGATTCAATGTAATAGGCACATTTATGCTCCTCAAATTGTACTTATTTTTCATATGGATGAGAGCTTTCTGATAACCCCTTTGGTATTCTTCCGCCTGCACTGCCAATACATCATCATTTTAGAGGACAAGTTGTTGATCATTTGGTGCAAAAGAATCCTGAGAGAATTGATCTTCCTCAGTTAGAAAAATAGGTAGTTGATCATGTTGATCCTCCTCAAAGAAATGGTTTGCTTCAACAATCTCTTCTTCTTCTTCTTTCGGGCCTTGAGTGTAATTTTGCTGAAACTGAGTTCTATTTTGTTGTTGTCCCTGAGGATCTTGATTCTTATGATCTTTCTACTTATTTATAAATTATGACTATTGCTGACCCATATAATTTGGATTCCTTATTGAAGGTTCCACCTATCGGTCTGCAATGATCATTCTCTCCATCATTTTTTCATGGGTTTTATAAGAGTGTCGAGTTTACCATCAGAAGAAGAGGAGGAATCCTCCTTTATGGTAACTTTCTTCTTCGACTCTAGTTTGGATTTCTTAATCATCAAATTAGCTTCAACACTCACTCATTTCTCCACATGTCTTCTGAGGTGGCATGGTTTCTCTCCCTAAGCTGATAAGCCATGTTTGGGTGAAAGTAATTAGGATAGTAGAGGAGTGCTAAACCGGGGGTAGGTTTCATGTCATGAGGGATAGGATTGTACACTTTATTGAATATAGTTGTGAACTCTAGCACTGTTTCATTTGCATTTATCTTCATGAAGTTGTATTCAGCCAGCCAAAATTTGTAATGAATTCTTCTTTTCTTCCCACCGAGCTAAAAAAAACTTTGTCAACTATTGAGAGTTGTTGATGGAACTAGCTGCCAAACCACGAAACCACTTCTCAACCTCTCTGAAAAATCTTTGTGCTATAATTCTCATTTTAGCATCCTCATCATCAACTTCTTCAAGATTGATGAAATCCACCAATTTTTCAACGTGTTTTTGAGTTGTGATTTCTGAAGTTCCATAAAAAAGAGGAAGCCTTTGGCCATATTTTTGAGGTAGGGTAGCAAGTTGACCAGGTAATTCTAGAGGGGCAAACCTTGCCATGACTACTGGAGGAAGTTGTATGGGAACTACAACTGGTTGTGTTGATGGGGATGATGATATTAATGGAGGTGGTGGCGATGGATTAGCAATGATAGATGATGTAGCTGATGTATTTGGAGGTATGGTAAAGGAAGTAGTAGCAAACCGATTCTCAAGTTGATATTGAATGTAGGCCTTTTCGGTGGTAAGCTAGACTTTGGATCTTATTAAAGATTGACCAAAGCTCATGATCAGATTTAGAAAACGGGGATTTAGAAGAAGGCGGGTAAGAATCAAACTTGATAGGGTTGAATACTACCTCTAAAAGGAAATATTTAGACTTTGATCGGAAAAGAGATAGCTCAAAATGGATATCAAAAGAAAGATCTTCGACAGGAAGCAATTGATCAGGAAAAGAAGTAGTTCTTACCAATTTACGATCTCCACTTTCAAGAAGAGGAGATTTGAGTTTCCTTAGCAGTTCCTTTGGATCATCAACAACAGGAGGTGGATTTGGGTCAGGGTTTGACCTTGTGTGTCTTTTAGGAGCCAAAATTTTACATCTTAACTTGATGTGATTTAGATCAACCTTCTTCAAGTACTAGAACATGTCAATCATAGGACCAGTCTTGAATGCACTTGCAGAACTAATCCCATGCATCATTTGTGTCCCCAGCAACGACGCCAAAATGTTATCCTCCACAATATCCCGAGGCTAAGAAAGGAGATTGATGGAGGTAACCTCAAACCACTTAGTTTTCAACAGCTAGCCCTACTAAACTAGAGAGGGCCCTCTCTATAAAAATCATAGGCAAGTTTGACTGGAGAGGGAAAATGATATTAGGCTAGGTATGTTTCAGCTCTAGGGTTTTGCAATTTAAGGTTTTGCTGGATCAAGAGTCAAAATCAAGGAACTACGTCAGGTCTCAAGGGTTCAGTTGCAAGAGATAAAGAGGAGTAGGGTAGGTATGATTTTGTGATATTTTAGGGCTTTGTCGATGTAGTGTAGGGTGGAAAAGCAAAGATTCAAAATAAGCATGGCAGTCATGAATTGATCCGAATGGAAAATGGCCCCTTGTATTGGTTATCTATGGTATTGACCCATGGAATTTTCCATGGTATTGTAAATGGCATCCACCCATGGTATTGTAAAATCCACCCATGGTATTCATTCACCCATGGAATTGACCC
>APFE031498349.1:28103-99234 GCA_000404065.3 Pinus taeda
GGCAGATGCCATTTACAATACCATGGGTCAATTCCATGGGTGAATGAATACCATGGGTGGATTTTACAATACCATGGGTGGATGCCATTTACAATACCATGGAAAATTCCATGGGTCAATACCATAGATAACCAATACAAGGGGCCATTTTCCATTCGGATCATGAATTCATTTATCAGAAGATAGGTAACATAAACATGAATTTCCTAACAAAATAGAGCTTAAGTTTAAGAATTATGTTTAAAACCTCTTAGGAAAACCACTGAAAAACATAGATATGGAAAGGAGATGAAATTATCATTCATATAAGCTATTAACATAAGAAAAACATTATCACAGACTCATACCACAATAATTCCTAGATAATAGCTACAACTGGACTTTGATTTCTTGTAGAAAGATGATGAATACAAGCTCCAAGCCTTCCACTCTCTGATGTCCAACACCTAATGCTTCAAAATCTGAACTATTTATACAATGGTTTACATAAAATATCTTGAAACATAATTCAAAATTTGTTACAAAAATTCATAGAAATAGATCAAAACTACTAAAAATATCATTTAGTTGAGCTATGATGCTGTTCTGGGCATTCTGGTGTAACCGAGGCCTCGAATAGACACTTCTGTTAGTCCTATTGACTGATGAATTGCATCGTCATTCCACTTTTTCTGCATTTGGTTTTGAAAACTTTTGTAATGAATGTGCAATGCTCGCTCCCTTTGCTACTTAAAACGTGTTGAAAAGGTCTTCGTTGTTCTTCGTGCGATGACAAAATGAGTGATCTGGTGCTCTATGAATGGAGCTTGTGGTCTTTCAGTTGAAAAATTACATGAAATATGGCAAGAAATCATAGTCGAAGGCATGAAAAACTGAATTGATATTGACCATCAAGAAAAAATATGAGTCGTCGATCTGGGCTTTCTGAACCAGACCAATTATATCAGGGTCGTTGATCTATGCCGATTATATACCATAATCTAAATAGGGAGAGGGGCACTTAATCATGTTCCATATTGTTTTGCTGATGGACTAGACCCGATAGCCCATCAAGTCGCAATATATAAAATATTACATCCAACGGGACTTAACCACAAACCCGGACCCGAAGTTTTTAAAAATCCAATTAAATATCCCTGCGGGTCCAAAAAGGGGGCTTTCACCATATCACAATTGCAACGAGGAGAAGGGTCTTGATGGGGAGAGACTTTAGATTAGTGCGATTTCCGGGGGCCAAGACTTATTGCAATTCGGGGATGGGACTTATCGCCGGGGGTTGGGAGTCATACCCGGGGGCTGGGACTCATAGTTGGGGGCCTGGACTTATCGTTGCAAGAATGAATGCTTGGAGTACTTAATCATTGTTGGAGTTATCGCTGCAGTACTTAACGCTGTGAGACTTAATCGCTGTGGGACTTAATCTTTGTGGGACGTATCGCTGCGGGACTTATCGGCGGGCGGGGCCAATTGTGGGATATCGCAATCACACTCGAGAAGGGGGGAGGAGTGCTATTTTATAGTTCATGTGATATGTGTTGATTGCGGGCTTCGGCCTTTAAATGAATTTCAATATAGTTTCAATGTAATAATGGAAATGCGGTTAAAGTAATATACAAAGTGACTTTGGGATAAGGCTAGAGTTTGGGAATGAATATGAAATATGAGTGTTTCCAAGGGAAAAAATGGGTTTTAGTTAGGATTTAAGGATTTTCCCAAGGAAAAAGGAGCTTTAAAAGGAATGAGGGGATTTATGAGGGAATTTGAGGGAGGTATATGAAATATGAAAAAATATGTTGAAACAAGATGAAATCTTCTTGAGCATCATTTTCCCCTATTACTACTCCCATGATGATGACATTGGGAGTGAAGTGACTAGTATTTTATGAGTTTTGATGCTATGACATAATGATGACTTGACATGGAAAAAATGAGCAGAATGATGACCATAATGACTATGACACCCTTACAATAAGGAATGACTAACCATGATGATGTCCATTGATCATGAAGGTGAAAGTAGTAGTGATGCCCTGATCTGAAAACCACTCGTGAGTGATCTCAGTTAATTAATGAATGAATAAAGGTATTATAGACTCATGTGCTGGTGTGTGTCTATGTTATCTTAGGCAATGGATTGATCAGATTGAAAAATACACAGACACTGGAAAATGGAAAACTAAGAGAAACACAGTAAGAAAATACAAGAACACGACAAGATTGAATAAGGAGTTCACCCAATCCTCTTGGGCTACGTATCTAGTCCATCTTTCAGTGGTGGCCTTCTTTTATTATGTCTTTAAAGCAGAGGTTTTACAATGAGGAGCTCAATTTGAGCCTCCTAAAACAGATGATGCTTAGAAGGGTGGTTCTTGGATTCCCCAAGCCACTAGAGTGCACAGACTCTTCCGTACCAAGTCTTGACCTCAACGGGTCTAAATGGGATGAGTCCAATTTGGTACTCAGTTCCCGACATATATCCTCACAGCGATTGCATGAACCTCTCAAGCCTTCTATCTGCTCGATGCTGCCTCAGCTCTGCAGGTCAGCTCGGCTCTCGGTGTCTGCTTCTATCTCTTCTGTCTCCTTCTTCACTGTTCTCTTCTTTCTTACAGTGCTTGTTTTCCTTTTTTTTTTTCCTTCCTATGCGTTCATGGCATAAAGCCAATAGGGCTCATGACTGTTCACTTCCTCTTCTACCTCTTCGGTTTGTCTGCCGCTGTTCACTTGGAATTCCCTACCTCTACGTCATCACCACTATGCAACGTCTCATAGGGAAGTGGCCACTTGTCCTCTCACGAACTACACCAGCTCTTCCTCAAACGGTTCGGTATTTCATTTACGTTGTGTAATGATTCATCCGCCAACTCAGTGGTCAAATCAGACTTCATACTTTTATGTGCCGCAACTTAATTCTCCCTCTAGATCTGGTTTCTCATCGGGCACAATCTCCGCCATTAGATCTGGAGCCCCCAGATCCTACGGTGTTCACTCTTATCATGCGGTTGACTTGCTTAGATGTTAGCGTGCGAGAGGCGGTTTTCTCTCTCATGCGTTGGACACGCGTCATCCATTGTATGGCATCGTTGGGTCTCCTAACAATTCTGCTTACCACCTAACATGCCTCCGATGTTCTACGGGTTTTGGAGCACAGGACCCGCCTTTTAGTTTAGCGCTTTTCCCATGGTTTTCAGCTTCCTTTGTGACCGAGCGCTCGGGGCCTTTCCATTTCGAGGGGTTTTGCCCAGCAATGCGCGATTAGCACTTAGCACATCAGAAACACCCTCTGTTTTCTGATCCAGACTTCCCAACTGCTAGTTTGTGTCCTGTGTGGTCTCCATGGGCCTCGGTCAGCGCGCTTTGATTGAGGTCCTTGTCATTCCTTGCTGGCTACAAACTGTAATTGTCCAGGGATCCTTCCTGATAGCTCTTTGTTCACAAGTTTTTGAAGTCTTTCTTGATTTGATACAGTCATAGAACTTTGATAATTTTCATGGATCCAATTCGAATCACGGCCTTCCCACTGAAAGAGATTTTGGACCACCAAAAGTTGGTTTTCAAGCATCGACTAAGTGAGGGTACAATTGTCTCACTTGTCCAATCTCTATCCACTTTTCACTACTCGGCTTTGAACCCTTGAGCCCAACTCTGAGGTACTCAACATCTCCCCTACGTATCGTCCTCATATTCCTGTCCAGAATTGTGTCTTCCCATGATTAATTAAGATATTTAGGTAGTAGGTCATCAATAGAAGGCAATTGACTCTGCTATTCGGGATCCTTAATTAGTGAAGGTTCAAACAATCTCAAGCAATCTACATTCATGACTAAGTAGATGTGCATGTAAGCTAGTAGATCAAGGTGAAAAGAATTCTCACCAATCTTCTCAAGTATCTTGAAGGGTCCATACCTGATAGGCTTTAGCTTCTTACCTTCACCTTGCATCTTGTCCTTGCTGATATACAACCAAACTTGGTCACCAACTTGGAAACTATGCTCCATCCGATGCTTGTCATGCCTTGCCTTATATTTGGCTTGGCTCTTTTCTAGCTGTTCCCGTACTGCATGGATCTCTTGGATTTGTTAAATGAACCTAGTTGCCCTGTCCACATCACTGTGTCCCTCAACTGTTGTGTCTTTACCAAAGACAAAATCCAAAGGAGACCTTGGGGTGAAACCAAAACAAGTCTCAAAAGGAGATCTCTGTGTAGAAGAATGTTTTGCTCTATTGTAAGCATGTTGCACATAACACAAATGTTCATCCCAAAGCTTAGGATGTTTATTGCAATATCCTCTGAGCAGCTGGATAACTGTCTTGTTAACTACTTCTATCTGGCCATCCGTTTGTGGATTAAAAGTTGTTCTTTTCTTCAGTTTGGTGTCCATCAATTCCCACAGACTTGACCAAAACTTTCCCACAAGCTGGGTGTCTCGATCAGATACAATGGAAGTGGGTAATCCAAAATGAACCCATACATGTTGAAAGAAAAGTTTTGTAGTCTGTTCAACTGTAATCTGTTTATTACAAGGTATCAAAATACACATTTTGCTGAACCTATCCACAATAACATACAGATAATCATGACCTTTCCTAGATTTAGGCAGTCCTCCAACAAAATCCATGGAAACACTTTCCCAAGGGTGAGAAGGAATTGGTAATGGAGTGTACAAGCCTAGTTTTCTATTGTTGGGCTTGCTTTTGGCACACATGGCACACCCTCTTACATATCTAGAAACTGTCTCATTCCTTTTTGGCCAATATCAAAATCTTTGCAGCGGTGCAACTATTTTACTTACCCCAAAGTGACTTGATATTAGAGAAGTGTGTGCTTCTCGAATTATCTTTACTCTTTCAGTTTGTGGAATGCATAACTTCCCACAATGATATAAGAGTCAATCCTTTATATGATAATCCAATTCTTCTATTCGTTTGCCTTGACTTAAAGTTGCATATACATCTTTGAAATCTATATCTTAAGCATATTGTGTAGCTTTCATGTAACATAGAATTATGCTTAAGTATAGTAGACATTTATAATGGGTCTAGATAACATATCTGCAACTTTATTGTGTATGCCCTTTTTATATCTGATGACTAAATGATACTGTTGTAGAAAACCCATCCATATATAGTGTCTTGATTGCTGCAACTTAGTTTGGGAGTGTAGATATTGAAGTGGTTGATGATCAATATGTATTACTGTCTCTTTGCCCATTAAGTAATGTTTCCACTTTTTCACACTCTGTACTAATGCATAAGATTCCTTATCATATGTAGGATAGTTAACCACTGCAGAATTAAATGTCTTAGAATGATAATATATGGGTTTGCCATGCTGTGTCAACATTTCTCCCATGGCATGGTCACTGGCATTCATTTAGATCTCAAATGGTCTTTGAAGATCAGGCAGTGCTAGTATAGGTGTTGTACTAATCTTTTCTTTCAAGGTGTCGAAGGCTTTCTGCTATTTGCCTCCCCATTGAAACACCTTGCTCAATCCTGTTAAAGCATGTAAGGGAGCTGTGATTAAGGAAAAGTTAGAAATAAAATTTCTCCAATATTGTGCTACCCCTAAGAATCTTCTAACTTCTGTAGCAGATTTGGGTTTAGGCCAGTTCACAATGACTGCCACCTTAGAGGGATCTATCTTCAATTCACCACCCCCTACTACATGTCCCAAATAATTCAAATATGTTTTGCCAAATTCACATTTTTGAGAGTTTAACATAAAGGCTTTCTCTTTTCAAAACATCTAATGTCTACTTAACTTGATTTAAGTGTTCTTCCGATGTTTTGCTAAATATCAGAATATCATCTAGATACACAATAACAAAATCATCAAGAAAAGGTTTGAGTACATCATTCATTAATCTCATGAAAGTATCAGGAACATTAGTTAAGCCAAAAGGCATAACTAGCCACTCATACAATCCCTGCTTTGTTTTGAAAGCAGTCTTCCATGCATCTTGTTCTACAACTCTGACCTGATGGTATCCCCTATGCAAGTCTCACTTGGAAAAATAAACAACTTCCTTCCATTGATCTAAAATATCATCTATTCGAGGAAGGGGATAACGATTTTAATTGTTATCTTATTCAGTGCCCACTAATCATTGCATATTCTCCACGAGACATCTTTCTTTCTCACCAAAACGATTGGTGACCCACATGGTGATGTGCTAGGTCTGATGAACCCCTTCTCGAGCAACTCCTACACCTGCTTCTTGATTTCTGCATTCTCTAAAGCGGACAACTTGTACATTCCAATGTTAGGCAATGGAGCATCTTGCTGCAAAATAATATCATGAAATATTTCCTTTTTGGGTGGCAGACCTTTATGTTCTTGAAATAAGATATCATACTCTGAAACAACCTTTTCTAAATCAGCTTGTTGTTTAGCATCACAACCCTCAAATACATTGGTTTTATCAGGTTTCTTTTCCTTTACAACCATCAGTAAGAATTGTTTGAATTTATCATTCGTTTCATCTGCCTTGAGTTTATGAGAGTATAATTATTCTTGAGCTTATGAGTTCTTGCAAAGTATTCGATTCCATCTTTAACAAGTAGATACTTGTTCTCAGCTCTATAGAAAATAGCTTTTCTGTCATACAAGTAAGGACTTCCTAAAACAATTCCACATATATCCAAAGGAATTATGTCTAACTCAATCTCATCTACAAATGCTGACCCAAAAGAAAACTTGAGTTTGCATTTTCTAGTCACTTGTAGTTGTGCTTTATCATTCAACCATCCTAATGGGTGTGGTTTCTTGTGAGGTGTAGTCATTAATCCCAATTTCTTTAAAATTGCTTCAGAAATTAAATTTACTTGTGAGCCACTATCGAACAAAGTATCAATCTTGTGATGTTTGGAAATAACTCAAATATGGAAAAGCTCATGTCTTTTCCTCTCATTTTCTTCATTAATAGTAGATTGTGCAGAATTACTAGTAGATGCTTCATAAATCTTACCTCTTATACCTGTGGCTGCAATAGTTGTTTCATCCCCTAAGTCTGACCCCAAATCTTTCTGAATAGTTGTAGCAGTCTTCTTCTTCTTGCCCTCGAACTTCTTAGGTCTCAGCTCCGGATGCAGAATCCAACAGTTCTCATCATCATGCCCATCCTTCTTACAGTGAGTGCATGAGGACTTTCTTTGTTGTGCAGTGTTAGCCTTCCTTGATTTCCATTTCTGTTTATTTTCTCCTTATTCTTGGTCACAGTGGGTTGGGATGATCCCCCAACTTCTGTACTTCCATTCTTTCCTCTAGCTTCTAGATGAGTAGCTTATACAGATACCTCATCTATACTAGTGGGATTAAACTTGAGGACAGTGTGCCTCATGTAGCTCTGTAGACCACCAATTTACTTCAATAGAGTCTCAGGTGAGTCTAATGAGATTCCTAGAATCAATTCTCTCTTTCTAAATTCTTGGGTGTATCCTTGTACAATTTTCCCTTTCAATTGTCAAAGAGTTTTCCAGCTCATCATGGCTTGCTGCATGTAAGCCAATGGATAGAACTGCTTTTTGATTGCAGAAACAAATTCACTCTAGACAGAGATGGTCTTACCATGTCTCTTCATGTTAGCTTGGGTCCTGCCTTCCCACCAAACCAAGGCAGTGCCTCTAAGGCATAGGCTTGCCAGCTGAATCTTGCTCTTGTCTGAGTTGATACTTTGCACTCTGTAATAAACATCAATTTGTCTAATCCAACTGGCTAGCTTTTCTGCTTTCATCTCTCCATCATATATAGGTAAATCAAATTTAACATCTAGTTTAATCAAAGATGCTTTCTTTTTATGTTCAGGGCTATTAGGAGGTGTGACAAAGCTTTCTTCTTTCCCCTTGCCTTTTGAGTGGTCATGGAAGTGAGACTCATCTTCTCCTTTGTCTTGTTTGGAGCCTAATGAATCTTCATCCTTGTGTTTTCTAAAGTCCCTATACATTTCCTCTACCATGGACTTTATGGCTAGGAAACTATCTATGAATTGAGGGTTTGGCGCCACAGAACCTTCTTCTGACATTGTCTTCTGAGGATATACTCTCCCAATTTCAGGATTAGTTTCGACAAACTTTCCTTCTCCTAATTTGAGCTTTGATGTAGTTAGCATTCAACATCTAAACCCAACACAAGCTTGTATAACCTTAACAGCCTTTGGCTTTGATACCACTTGATCTGAAAATCACTCGTGAGTGATCTCAGTTAATTAATGAATGAATGAAGGTATTGCAGACTCATGTGTTGGGGTGTGTCTATGTTATCTTAGGCAACAGATCGATCAGATTGCAAAATACATAGACACTAGAAAATGGAAAATAGTAAGAGAAACACAGTAAGAAAATACAAGAACACAACAAGATTTAATAAGGAGTTCACCCAATCCTCCTAGGCTACGTCTCAGGTCCAGCTTTCAGTGGTGGCCTTCTTTTATTGTGTCTTTAAAATAGAGGTTTTACAATGAGGAGCTCAATTTGAGCCTCTTGAAATAGATGATGCATAGTAGGGTGGTTCTTGGATTCCCCAAGCCACTAGAGTGCACAGACTCTTCCTTACCAAGTCTTGACCTCAATGGATTTGAATCGGATGAGTCCAATTTGGCACTCAGTTCCTGACAATATCCTCACAGGGATTGCTTGAACCTCTCAAGCCTTCTGTCTGCTCGATGCTGCATCAGCTTTGCAGGTCAGCTCGACTCTCGACGTCTGCTTCTGTCTCTTCTGTCTCCTTCTTCACTGCTCTCTTCTTTCTTACAGTGCTTGTTTTCCTTTTTTTTTTCCTCCTGTGCGTTCATGGCTTAAAGCCAATACGGCTCATGACTGTTCACTTCCTCTTCCGCCTCTTCGGTTCAGCTACTGTTGTTCGCTTGGAATTCCCTACCTCTGCATCATCGCCACTATGTAACGTCTCACAAGGAAGTGGCCACTTGTCCTCTCACGAACTGCGCCAACTCTTCCTCAAACGGTTCATTATTTTGTTTACGCTGTGTAATGATTCATCTAGCAACTCAACAGTCAAATCGGACTTCAGACGTTTATATGTTGCAGCTTAATTCTCCCTCCAGATCTAGTTTCTCATTGGGTGCAATCTCCGTTGTTAGATCTGGAGCCCCAGATCCTACGGTGTTCGCTCTTATCACGCAGTTTACTTGCTCAGATGTTAGCCCGTGATGAGAGGTAGTTTTCTCTCTCATCCGCTGAACATGCATCATCTGCTATATGGCATCGCTGGGTCTCCTAACAATTCCGCTTACTGCCCAACATGCCTCCGATATTTCGTCGGTTTTGGAGTGCCGGACCCACCTTTCAATTTAGTGCTTTTCTCATGGTTTTTGGCTTCCCTTGTGACTGAGCAATCAGGGCCTTTCCATTTCAATGGGTTTTGCCCAGCAATGCGTGATTAGTGCTTAGCGCTAATCGCGCATCAGAAACGACCTCCATTTTCTGATCCAGGCTTCCCAACTGCTAGTTTGTATACTACGCAGTCTCCATGGGCCTTGGTTAGCATGCTTTGACTGAGGTCCTCATCATTCCTTGCTGGCTACAACCTGCCACTATCCAGAGGTCTTCCTGATAGCTCTTTGTTCACAAGTTTTTGAAGTTTGTCCTGATTTGATACAGTCATGGCACTTTGATAATTTTCATGGATCCAATTCGGATCACGCCCTACCTAACCTAACCAGTGACCAAATTATTTATTTGAAGACCTACTAAAACATAAAAATTTGACCAAGCACCCTAACAAAAACTCTGAAGGAGCACTTTAATCACTGGTGACTGGCAGGACTAGTAGACACTAACGGACCCCATATCAGGAAATAGGTGATATAGGGGAGCACATCTCAACCCATCCTATTTCCTACCAATCTTCCCAACAATGACCCTCAAGAGTCATGTGGTAGAACACATACATCATATTCTAAGCTTGGGTGAGATACCTGACTTACCAAAAGGTAAGGATCACATGCCCCCAAGCCTCCTCAACCCATTGGCCAGACAGGGAGGGACAATACCAACAAGCCCGAATTTTGGGTATGATGCCAATTGGGGTATAGTCTACAAAGAAAATATAGGGGAGAAACATATCCAACCCTATGCATAATAGATAGGGTTGATATCCTATTGTCCAGAGATCCCTTAAACCTAGGAGCCCTCTATCTCAATTCCACACCCTAGGAGTCAAACGGGGGGGGAAGAGTTGGCTCAGTGTCTTTGATCAACAAAGTTCTCTATAAATCAGAAACATATCATCATGCTCATATATGGTAATCATAATGTATTAATAGTAGTTATCTACTATTCATATAGGACATCAAATCAAATATCATATTAGAACAAAATATACATATCACAAAAAGAATATCATAGTCATCCTCCCTCTCGAGGAGGTGTCAACTACAAGCCTAAGCTTGTTTCGTACAATAGCACTGTCTCAATGAAGGTATCTCATTCCCAGCCATATATTGGATTCTCTGCCAACACTCAAGCCAAGACTCTTAGCAAGTGAGAGGCATCTAAAAGAACTAGTACTCATGGTTTCAAAAGTGGAAAAGAAAAGCTTGGAACATAAACATGGAAAACAATCTGGTTGCACACCATCTACAATCAAAGAATATCTAATTGATACATAGGAATGAAAGTTGATTGCCACTCTTTTTCATCATAATGTATCCATGTTATATCCAAAATCTGCTAAACATCTCTCCAAAAAGCTTCTTTATCCTACCTCATAGCTATTCATGCTAGAAACCATTGTACTCAACCTTAGTTGTGCTTAAAGCTACAGACTTCTCATTCAAAACATCATGGTAGATCTCATACTAAGGCACACCCAAATGTGCTCGTCAATAATGATCCAAACATCATCAGTACATCAATGCAATCACATATCATAAGAAGAATGTCAAAGATAGATCATCCCATGAAAATATCTTAAAGGGTGCTTAGCAGAAATTCAATGTGTATGAAGTGACTCAATTATGAATTCACTCAGATTATGCACAACATATCTCTCTCTCTCTCTCTCTCTCTCTCTCTCTAGATATATATATATATATATATATATATATATATATATATATATATATATATAATATATATATATTATATAATATATATATATATATATTATATATATATATATATTATATATATATATATATATGAACGATTGTTAGAACATCAATGTTTCAATCAAATGTTGGTTTCTAGGTCAAGTTCAACAATATCTCTTCACAACTTCTTGAAATTCAATCAGAGTGTCCAAGGATTTTCATTTCCATTTTCCAAAAACTCTTCAATAGCTTTGCAATGCATATTTTCTTTTCGAAACTTTAGGATGAGATACATCATGCCAAGATTCTTCATTTCAAACTTCAGAGGCCATCTCCCTCTTACTTTGATCATAAGAGGCTCATTACCTGTCAAGAGTAGGTCATCAGCATATTTAAAAACCAAAATCAAAGACATACCTTGGACCCCTTTTGAAGTAGAGGTTTAGATCAACACATCTTCTTGGCTTCACCAAGTAATTGTCAATGCAGACATACCTGGATTGAAGAGCTTGCTTCATACAATGTTTTTTGCAAACATAACACTTTAGGAAACTAATATGCCCAGCGTTACATAATTCCATATTATGCAATGAAATCAACTAATTCATCTTATCAAAGTTTAGATGCCAAATTAGAACTAATATCAAAATCATCAATATCACTATAACAAATTATTTCTACCAAGTGACAGGTAGAGCTCACATCCAAATATCAAAGTATGACTTTATCATGCCAAAACGTTGTCATCTACCAAGTAATATTAATCCAAACTTCATCAAGTCATCCTCGTGATCATAATATAAGTCACTAGATGCAAATGCATACACCAAGAATAAGCCATGTAGGTTCCATCAATTTATTATGAGATTACTTCATACTGAATCATAATTGTTAATATTTCAACCTTTGAGTCAAAGCTAATGATGTCAACACAGAATACAATTATAAGTTATCGAAAAGTAACTATGCCTATATAACATTGTTATTATGGAAAATAATTAGTTGTCAAATCAAATCATTAGTTATCAGGTCAAATCCCAAATAGTGAGATCTATAGCCCAAAACATATCTCAATCATCAAGTCAAAGTTCTAAATCATTATAAAGCATCACGTCAAAACTCCAAACACTTTTTTTTTTTTTCTAGTTAAGACTAACCTAAGTACCCACAGGGGATTTGAACTGGTAAAACTCCAAACACTTCTTATCTATATTAATCAACCAAATATAGTCAAACCCTCACAACTGTTATCAAATATTGTCATATACAAGCCTCAATGGTTAAATCACAATGATATATTTGTATGCATATCCCGGTCACTTGCAAACACAAGTTTAGTCAACATATTCACATTATAGTAAGTCAAACATTCAAACTTCCCTACTCATAGAACTTGTTGTCTGCTACATGTCTGTAGGAGTGGTATCCTTTAGGTGAACTTATGATTTTATGCAAAAAAATTCACTTTTATGACCTGCAGGCATAATCGCAGCTATAGACCTTCCTGCATGCAGTTGGGAGGCTATAGTCGCACCCTTGAGCTCACTTCTGTGCGGCTAAAGTTTAGAGTAAGGGAAAACCCTCTCTTCTCAGATCATAATTTCGCTATAGACCAAAAATATCAAATATTAGTCTATTCACACCCATAAATCATATTTCAATAGTAAAGAATACATATAATGCAGATGATAATAAGAGTAAGAGATATGATTGATAGAATCTCCCTCTGCATGAGAAGCCACTTCAGTCATCTTCATTCAAGTCATCAACTTACCTATAATATTGTCATGCATCAGTAGGTAAATTCAAACTATATCACATATTCATCATGGTGATATATGTTAGCATCTTTTCATCAAGGGTTAGTGTCAAATAGCTAATAGGTGTATACTTAAAGAATCATGATTAGAACTTTACTTCTTTGTTACATAACTCAATCCATCAAGTCGTGGCATTCAATTTTTCCATATCCCATAATTACTAAACACATTAAAACATAATCATGGTCAACAAGGAATCCATAATATCAAGTTATTGTCTACTATAATCAAGGTTCTAGCATCCATCAGGTATACCAATATATCATACATCAATATTAAATAGAATCAAGAAGCTCATTATGTCTAAAAGGTAAGATAATTTTTCACTACCAATAGCACCATCTCATCATAAGTACCATGAATTAAACTTAATTTAATATGCATGAGCCATTTGTGAAGGGGGAATTCTCATCATACCTTAGGGATTACCTTTCCATCAATATTGCAGCTGAAGCATAACATTGAAACAATATACCATGCATACCTCGTAGTATTAAAATACCTGTGCACCTTCTTATATTGCATAGGTAGCTTGTAGCACTATGTTACCTTTATTAGCTCCTCTCTTCCTGTAGTAGCCATGATCCTCAAGCAAGATCCACTTATCACAACTCATCAAGAGGTTAGAAGCATCCAAATATACATGCAGGAAGTATAGGTAATAATCAAATCTATAAGTCTAAACAAAAGTAAAGACATAAAGGAGCATCATAAATCAAGAAATACTTTTCATCAATAAGAGGTGATCATCTCCCATCATTATTCATAGTCCACTTGTTGCCTTCAATATATATTCATCAACTTCATCATCAACCAGACCTAATATAAACTATCCCATTTAGGGCTTCATCAAGTCTATCACATTGACCATCCTAGGGTTTCTAGATTTTGTATCTCACATCTTTTATATAAACCGGGGATTCTCTCAAACAATAACCTCATAATATCCATCAAACCCTAATTCACAAATTGGCTAGGGCTTCCTTCATATGCTAGAATTATTTTAGCTCTCCTCCATTCTCTCTTGCTTCCATCAATGGTGTCATCATGGGGGTGATCTTAAAGAATTTTCTTCAGCCCAGCTAATTTGATACCATGTTAATTTTTGTTAGGGATATATTGTTCTTTTCTTTGATAATTGCATTTGTTCATTTACACATTAAATTCACCCCATAACATCATAATATCATTATTCATCAACATATGCAACTATCTAGAAAGAAAAATATCATCATCATCAACACAATGGAACATAAAGCAACAATAGAAGAAAAGCATTCACACATATAGACACCAGGATTGTTCGGAGACCAGCACAAAACCCATTATGGGGAAAACCCTTTCAAATTATTCTTCTTATTGGATCGTCATTAAATGATTCAATAAATGAGAGCGCAATAATCCATATCTTCAACAATAAACCTATCCAAAAATAATCAACTAAACAATATCCATAAAATGAACCCATAAATTCTTATACTCAAAACCCTAATTCAGAAGCCTGTAATGAGTTGTCACTGTCTGCGGTCAACTGTCAAATCCTGTAGTCAATGAGTGAAAACTTTAGAAAACTGTGGAACCAATATTTATGTCCCGGTCTCATGGAGGAGTCATGCGTGTGACTGGAAAGGTCCAGTTTCTCCCTTGATGCTGTAAACCAACTACTATGGTTGAATTCAACCTTTGGAGAGCTTGCGACTGTGATTCTAAAACCCTAGTCACCATTCGCATGGAGGACAAGTTGTGCATGTGACTAAGATGATTTGGATGCACATATGAGATGGTTAGCGAGTGACTATGATCAATTTCTTAATATGTCGTGCCTGCGGTTGAGGCCCAAAGCCCTAAAACAAAGATGTGAGTTTCAAACCTTGCAGTTTCATCTTCGAGTGAACCTAATCCTATGTGGATCTGCCTTAGACCTCTGTGAGCCACAAATAAGAAAGATAATAGAATAATTATGCATGATGATTTCCAAATGAAGTAGAGGTCAATTGTATTTATAGCCTTCCAAGGGTGTCCAATTTATTTTAGGGTCAACTTGATCAAATATGCACATGTGGGATCATAATTCAAAAATATACTGTCCCTTATCCTAATTAGATGATCTTTAGGTTTATTTTGGTCCTCTGAAAACGATGAATTAAATGAAATCATAATCTCCATCAAATGAGTTTTCCAATATGTAATTTGACCATTTTTTCCTATTTTAATAAATACTTGTTACAAAACTACTCGAATCAAGTGGAAAAGTATTTAATACACAAATGGTCATTTCACAGTTAGAAACAGTTTCCCCAAGCCCTTGCAAAAGATCCCTTATTTTTGATATCTTCATGAGATAGTTGGCTATGGATTCATCCTTCAATTTCCTTATTTTATAAATTTGATTCCTCAAGGATATATTTTGGCCTGATGTGCTTATAGACTATAGCTTTACCAACTCATGATACATGGCCTTGGATGTATTCAAATTAGAAACAAAGGGAATAAGATGATCTTTAATGGATTGAAAAATGATCCTTTGTGTCCTTACTTCTCCCTTCTTCTACTTTGCTAACTCTTCAGCCTTCTTTTTATCTGGTACAACTACTTCTCCAAGGACATAATCCATGAATTCATTTTCTGTGAGTGTCAAGTAAATCCTCTTCTTCCATGCTAGGAAGTTTTTTTATCCAACAAGTTTGTTGCTTTCCTTGCAAAACGTAGCCATGTTAACTGTAGACAAAATACTACCTACTTTGTTAACGAAGAGTCCTCCTTCTTGATGACTTCTCCAATTATCTTGATGTTTTCTACATAGAGACTTCAAAAGATGGCCTAGAATGATGACTTCTAGGATGCCTTCAACAACGATGCCTTCAAAACAAATCCAAATAGTGAATGATGATCCCAAGACTCCTTGTTTCTTCCTTATTCATCAAGATGATATATTAGATAATATTCAACAACTATTTGTCCTTCGTTCCTTCAACAAGAGCTTGATGGTGAGGTATTCTTGATGTAGTAAACATTCTTCTATATCAATGGGTCTTCTTTCATTTTTCCTTGTGTCCTTCTACAAATAATTCCCCTTGACAGACCTTTCAAAATGATCCTTCAATTGCCTTCACTTGTTCACCTTAGCTCTGATAGCATGTTGGAGAATGCAGTAGGGAAAATATTAGTTCATTTCCTCATTATCATTAATAATTTCTTGTAAACTTTATTTATCTTCTTATGCTTCTTTGTTAGATCTTTACATCAAACAATTATCAGGAACAAAAATAGTAAATACAATGAACATAGAAATTAGGCTCCAAGCCATGGAACAACCCCTCCAAGGGGAAAACATAAAAATATCTTCTCTTCTTATAGAATTTGCTTCAAATGAGAAAACCAAGACCCAAATCCTAGACCAAGTCCTCCTACAAGCACAAATTCAGCCCTCCAAGAAGCCCTTCCAATTGGGTTAGATATCAAGGATCAATTTGGCTCCAACTAGCTTCCATCTTCAACTTCGACCCCTAGCTACGACCTACAAAGTTGACCCTGTAGTAGCTATAGAAGACCCTAATTCTAGCACATCTCAAATCTTCAAGAATTATTCCTTCAAACAAGCCAATATCTCCAAATTTAAACTAGACCAAATTAGAGTATTCGACTCTCCTACAACTTGGATCTACAATTTGTCTTCTTGCAATTTTCAACCTTCTTTGAAGCTACAAAAACCCTAGATTTCACATGTGTGAGATAACAAGGCCCAAAAAAAAATGTATTCTTTCTTCTTGAGCTCTTCTTTCCTTCGAGACCTTTGATCTTCCTTCCTGGATGCTTCTTGATTCAAATTGAACTTCTTGATGAGAGATTGAATAGGTGATCAAATGAGGTGAATATTGGTTCTATTTATACACATGTGCGGGGTTTGAATTCCTTCTTTTAGAACAACTTTTGATTTCCTAGGTCGACTTGTGCTTAGATATTTTTAGGATTTTCTAGAGTCAAAATCAATATATTTTATAGTTACCACTCACCCGATAAGGTTTTATACAAATAATAATGACACTCTTGACTCAGGAAAAAATATTATTTTGACATGAGAAATGCTAGGAGCATGAGGGTCATGATTTACCTAGAAGGCCATCAAAATAGAACATGAAACCCATGCTTAAAAATAATGTTTTTCTTTCTACTCTTTCTTGTAACATAATATATACAAAATGATTTGAGTACATTTACAATTATGAAGACTGAAACTAGTTACATTTTCCAATACAATTACATATAAAACATGAAAGGTTTCACATGTCTCCTAAAGAAAGATGTCCCTTTTATCTAGCATGACCAAAATAAATGATTATTTGATGCACTCAAGAAATATTTTGTCTCAATACCTATTTTGAGCCCTATAGACTACACCCATGACTTCTTATGGTCCCTATTTGTGTCTTCCTCTACTATCGACATGATGCTTATTTAAGAAGATGATTCACAGTAAAAAAACATCATATACTACCTCAACAAAGACCTCATTAGGCCTAAGCTCTAATACATCCATGTCAATAATCTATCCTTGGTAGTTGTCAATGCTATCCAACATCTCTAGCATTACATATTCATGTGTAAAACAATAATAATTGAAAACTTAAACCCAATTTGTGTAGAAATTTGGTGATAGAATTTCAACTACTCAAGAAATTTTAATCTAAATCAAGCGACACAATTATACACTAGTGATATGTGGAATTAAATTCATAATTTACAACAACAATATCAAACATGCAATAAGAAATAAGACACATGCACAATATTTTTTCTAGGGGAACCCAACTGGGAAAAACCCCTCAAGCCTCTTTGCATTAATCAAATGAATAGATATGTATTACAATTGCTTGCCTGCTCTTAGCACAACCTACAAGTGAATAAGCTATCTCTCTACTCAATTAGAATATCTGACTCATAATTAATTAATTTCTACCTCTTCTTGATCCCCTACTTCGTTGCGCAATTCCTAAAGAATTAGCCACTATTTTTTAGGAATTTTCCTCCAATTGATTACACAATTCCCAAGGTTTGATCACCTGACTGCATACAACATTTGTACACTCTAACTAGTTTACAAATTCTTGTTACACTGCCTTAGAATCTCCACAACATCTAGGAACTCGAATTCTTTGCATGCACTAGTTATTTTAGGTTGATTGATCATTTAACTGGATGATCGTTGAGTTAGACTGTTGTCCCATTGCACAACTGACCTTCCACTAGTTCCTTCAACTATTAGAAATAGTTTAATTAAACTCAATTGGATATAACTAAACTGGGTTACTAAAATTTAGAAATCACACATGCTTAACTAAAATACAAGCCCTCTAACTGGAATTTACTGAGCTAACTGAGTGACAAGAGCCATGTCACACAAGTTAACTGCATCCAAGTTGTCTGTTGATGTGGAAATTCAAACTTTCTCAATTTAACCAAGGCAAAGTCAAATTGAGACTTTCTTGCTACACTTATCAACACTCTCTCTTAGAAAGAAAGGTATTATCAACCACCCCTATCATGCACTTGTGGAACCCAAACTTCCCTCTTGCCTTTGTCAAGATGTTATCATCTTGTTCCTTTATTAAAATGTATTGTAGTAACATTATCTGCATTTGCACACAATCTTGTAAATTATGATACGATATATATAAATGCTTGGATCAATCATGAAATATAGGATTCTCAGAGAGATTAATGAAACTTTGATTATCACAATATATCATAGTTGGATCCATCATCTGACCAAACAATCCTACGTGTATCTTTCTCATCGAGATCGCCTCACATGTTGCTTGACTTGTAGTCATGTATTATGCTTTTGCCAAGTTGAGTGCCATAGATATTTGCTTCCTACTATAATAGGAAACTATTGTGGACCCAACACTAAAAATTCCACTTGATGTACTCTTTAGGTTGGATGGACTCCCTATCTAGTGTAACATTTGTGAAGCCACATAGCTTCACTCCCTCTATCCATCTATACCATAATCCATACTGGGTAGTTCCTTTGAGGTACCTTAAAACATGCTTAGTTTCCTTCCAATATAATTCGGTTGGATTAACCATAGCTTGGCTCAGCTAATTGACTACATGGCACATATCTAGTCGTGTGTTCACAAGATATGTTACTGAACCAACTAACTATTGATAAATGGTCGCACCCACCTCTTCACTTGAAGTGGTAGTCTCCTTTGTCTAGTTGGTCAGTAGAGGTGTCTCCATGGGTTTACAAATATCCATGTAGAATCTCTATAGTATCTCATTGGAATACTTTCCTTGAGGCACAAACCATTCCCCATCTCCTTTCCATAATTCCAACCTGAGGAAGTAGTGCATGAAACCCATGTCCTTCATCTCAAATTCCCTTGCAAGGTCCTCCTTGCATGAATTGATCAACTGATCATCACCCGTTAATATTAAATCATCAACATATAAAAAAAAATATAAGAAATTTACCTTATACCAAAATATGATAGAGGTTCTCATCCACTTCACTTTTGGCCTATAACATATTTCCCAATAACAATAGAATAATAGAGAATAGAGAAACAAGGAATAATAGATCGAATATGTTATACCAAAATATGTTAACCTAGAACAATAGAGAAACAAGGAACCCAATGCTTTCCTTAAAGTAAATATATGATAGAATAAATCCTACCTAGAATATGTCGCGCTCTTCACTCTTTCTTTAGCTTGAATCTTCCAATTCCAGCTTTGATTGCCAAAATTAGAACCTGCATTGTCAGATAACACAAGTCAAGAAACTACGAGATCTATGTAGTATCATCTAGATACTCTATTAAATAAATCAACATGGTATTTAAATACATGAAATAAAAACATCGCATGTAGGAAAAAAAAGAATTCTTTGCATTAATATAAATGGAAGGAGTTTACAACCTGTTGATGGTGCTAGACCAGCCAACATGTCAGGGGATCTCCCCGATAAGAAGTACCAATTAGACCTCAGAATGTTTGGTGTAGAAGTCCTAGCAGTGGGTCGTATGGTAATGACTTGACTGCAATTTTGCACAGAGGCAAGTAAGATGTCCTTGTTGTTAGCAAGGGTGTGATAGTTGCGGCGAGTCAAGGAGGGTGCATGAGAGGTTCTAACACATGGGGAGTGAGGTGAGTGCACCCCTTGGAAACTTTTAATAGTACTCGACTTAGAAGGGAACACAAAAGCAAATATGCATCACCAATTGGAAAGTAAGATAGAGAGCAATCCAAAGTGATGTTCAAACCAAAAACACGTCTGCAACAAGATTCATACAATTGCATACAAAATACTTCATACACAAATGCATAAGTTAAATAACATACATTGCTTACACCGACCAGAATAGTCCAACTACAATAACAACATATGCATGAAAACGTTATGGCTCTGTTATATTAATAAGTGTAAGTTTCAGTCATACAATACATCTATGTACACCCTATAGTTCCAATAGTGGAACATTACAGCCACAACCGCCTGCTCCTCCAAAGAGATATACTAGCTCTACGTAGTGAAGAAGCCAAGGTGTGTTACAATACTATCCAAGCTTTCTTTAAGATAGTCCTATTGAATTTTGGCTGACCAAAAGCCTCTACAATGAGTTATGAGGGACTATTTATAGCAAAGGGTGGGGTGGCCCTTGATATTCTCCTTTATGATAGTTCATCTACCCTCATGACTCTTCATCTACTCTATGACTGTTACATCCAACTATTGACACTTGAACTTACAATTGACCAGACATTACATTACAATGCACATGTACCCATGTGAGACAAATGGCTTGAGCAAGCCATGCAAGACATCACTATGACTCAGACAACTGTGGGAAGTCAAACTCTTCGACATCCTAGCGATGATTGATAATAGCGTACTGATGCAAAGATCGATAGTTTGCGATGGTGTCCGTGTACTCCAAGGTGACATATTTCTGGAACCTGACTCTTGCCTCCATAACATCTGAGTACACTTCTCAGGTTCCTCTATCCAACTCATATCATAGCATGTGCATCATTGTCTTCAGTGCGAATGAACAACCAACATACTTGTGCATGATGTCTACACTGATGGGCAAGTCTGGGCTAGTGGCTATGCACATCAACTTTTTAAAGTACGAGTCAAGATCTAGTTGGACCTATGCCTTTTTCTTCACCTGGGTGAGAGTCCCAATAGAAGGGATAGCATGTGCATGCACCACAACATCCATACTCTTAAATATATGTGCATGGAAAGCCTGTAGACTAGTAATGAGTTGCAGGAGCTCTTCATAGTACAGGATCTGACTCTGAATGTGTGCATTCACCGTGACCGCTTTGGGCTTCATCATCTTAGGCAAGTGAAGCAGGGATCCCTTGTATCTTATTGTCCATGTTTGCATGTAATCAACAACAGTATGCACATTCGACAAGATACGTGCTCTTCTAGCACATCGATGCTGCCATCCAGTGAGATGGACGACTACCTTATGCACGGTACCAAACTTGGAATACAATGCCTGCATGACTGTGTAAAGGGACAACACTTCATCTAGTATTTCCTTCTTCAAGTCTACTCAGGTAGATGTTGAAACTAATTCTCCTCCCTTCTTTGCCATTTGTAGTTCCTTTGCCATTCGCTTGTTCTTAGCTATCAGAAAGCGAACACTCGAGCTAGTGGCTTTGGCGTAAGATTTGGTATCATCGACTAATACTACTAGATGTTTGCACACGTCAAACATGATCACTCATTCCTCATACTTTGCAGGAGACGTGTGATCTTCCAAAGTTGACACTCTGCGAGATTTCACAACTCTATGTTGAGACTCGTCGAATGGGATATTGTACATCTCTCCTTCTGGCTGATCTTAAAGGATCTTAGTGTCTCCTTGGTCGCTTAGGACTTGCTTGTGTTTTGGGTGAGGTGAACCTGGTGGGTCGACCTCTTGGTGGCAAGGCATGAGGTCGATGTCTTGCTCTAATTCTTGCTGCTCCATATCCATATCCATTTGTTCAAGTGCTCGCTGTATCTCCTGAGAGAAGTCCTGCTCCTGCAATTGGCTCACTGTGTTTGCTTGATGCCAGATATTCTAATGAATCCACTACCTGTATGGGCACTATTTCATTTGCTTGCACATGATGCACCCCCTGCTATACCTGTTATTGTTGCACTTCCTTCTCCTGTTTGCACAGCTCCTGTTCCTTTTGGAGTTGCTCCTTCAACTCATGCAACTCCTTCTCTGTTTCCTCCATTCTCCATTTACTTCTCTTCCTTTGTGTGTTTCACTTATCGCGATGTTGCCTCTTCACTTATATAGCCATAACTTCTTTCTCCAATAGTGGATCTGCTCGGAACTTACAACCTTTCTGTTCCTCCATGTGATCGACAATCTTCCTCTTGCCCTTGTCGTGCATTGGTATGTTCACCTCTGCTACTCCTACTGCTTCATGTTGCTTCACTAACCATTCCACAGTGAAGCCGACCGGTTCATTGAGTTTGGAGGAGTTGTAACAATATCTCCATGGGTCCTTCTCTGCCCAATGATATGTCCCATGGATCTAGTTGAACTTTACTCTCGTACAATGATCTTTCAGAAGACTATGCGGATCATACGGATTGTAACTTCGGAGGTTGAATGGATACTTCTTCATCTACTCTGCTTTGACATCTACATGCTTGAAACTTTGGATCTCATATAACCCAATGCGCATCGGAAGAGTGGGCCAAGGTGCCTTCCTCTTCTGGTGCAACCTATCTGTCAATCTTTCCAAGATGTGATATGCTACCTCCTGCATGATGAGTATGTCTAAGGAAAACTTTGGTAGAACATGCAAAGGCTTCTCCGCGTTGTACATCCATATGAAGGTGCCCGACAGTGAGGTATACCAATCAGCAATATCTATCAATGCCTCCATTGTTTCCTTCGACATGCAAGGTGGATCCTGTTCAAATATCATCTTGTAAACTAGGGTGACAAAATGATTAGGTAACCATGTGATAACTCCTCTGAAGTTGCATTCAAACAACATCTTACAATAAGTGTTCACAGCAGTCTCTGTCAGTGTCCATGCACACTTTAAGCTCGAGAACTCTTGTTGAGCACAGATTGCATCCAAGATGTAGGCAGACATGTAGATTTTTACTTTCATACTTTTGGGTGGTTGTCAAGCTCTTGTTACCTGTTCCTTCAGCTGATGAGACAACATGTTGGATCAGTTACATGCTTTGCCCTCTTTGGCCAATTGGTCTAGTGTGATCACCCAACTCTGTGGGAAGGTTTCCATGCTTTCTTGGCCATAAAGTCGGCATGAAAATATGACCAAGTATTGATAGTCCTTCTGCAGTATCTTTGTCTTGTAGACCTGGTTAGGTGTCATCCTGAATTTAGCTGGCTCCTTCACCTAGTTCTTCAAAATGTCTCTGGAGTTGGCATTGCTGCTGGGTAATTTGAAGGGTGTCTCCATGATGGTCACAGGCTCCACCATCTAATACATCTCATCATGATATTGTGCCTTGAAGGTAGTGATCTCTTCCTTCCTAACACTGCTCAATGTCATCGTCTTAGGATTAGTGTGTGAGACGATCCAATGTATCATGTCTGCGCATGGGAACGAGGGGCATCTGCCTGCAATCTGGTACAAGTTGGACTTGTGGATGTTCACATACACCTGGTGGTCTTCGAGGTCTTCCCAAAATGTTCCTACAAATGCATCATTGACCTCTTACCATTTCAGCTTGATGTCCTTGTCCAAAATTAGCTTGGTATCTTCATAGATTGGTAGACTTACAGACACTCGCTCAACTGCTGCTCTAGTTGTACTTTGGTCAGTGTCCTTTGATCCTGCTCTCTTGGAGGCCATTGATCTTAAACTACAAAGAGGAAGATGAACACTTTCTAGATCTGGAGAAAAAGCGACATGCATGGCAATAAATCTGTTAGCGAAAACCAAATCAAACTAGAGGAAAGACATGCAACATACCTGGGGATTGATAGGAAAGGATTGCACAATTTCTTCTAGGAGGGTGGCTGACTAGTTGCCAAAACTACACAAAAGGTAGCCTGGATTGTCTGAGGAGGCTGACTAACTACTGCAATTGGGCAATGAACAATTGAGGTTGGTTGACTGGATGTTGGAATTACACAATGTGCAATTTTAGTTGTCAATGGTCGTAGGCCGAGTGACTGCATTGCATATTTTTCTAGGCCAGTAGTCACTGTCCCTCAGAATTTCACAATGCAAGACTGGAGGATAGATCTTGGGTAGAAATGGGCATTTCCTGAGAAGAAGACAATGCCTCCCTTCTCAGGATTGCGCAATGCTATCTTGGTGAGGTAAAGTTCGGGCCAAGGCTACACAGACCCGCCGACGGGCAACTAAAAGAAAATTTGATTGTGAATGCATGGCGATACTAAGTGTAGGAAGAAGTAAATGATCATGCATGCAAATAGTGAATGAACAATTTAGAAAATAGAACATCATGCATGTGGGTGAAGCAGGTCGCTAAATCAGTGACCATTCGTGAAAAATAGTTTCATGCAGGCGACAATAGTGAGATGCTAATGAAAACTAAAATGGTGCTAGTACAAGCTAGTATGCATGTAAACGACAGCAAGAGTTCAAAGAAATCAAGAAAACAACATCACACAAGCCAAAACACAAAAAGTGACAGAAATGTTGCAAAAGACAAGTTGAGGCCACTTACAGTGAATAACTAAGTTGGATGTCTCGAAGAGCCTTGGATGTGTTGTGGGATGTTAGAGCTCCAAGTTCAATGTGAAGAAATGAGCTCTGAAGCATCGAATAAATAAGTTTGAAGCTCATGACACACATGCTACAAATCTAGGTAAAAGTGACACTTGGAGGAAATATTCTAAAACGATCTTTGCATGTAACCTCTAGCCGCTAAAAGTAGCTCCCTAAAATCTAGGGATTTTTTTCGCATGTTGCTTTTTCTATTCCAGGAAAAAGCAACCTAGGCATGCAAGTCAAGTTTTCTTGGTCTCAGGTCGAACCGGTCAAACCAATTGCATTTGCAAGAGCTTTCTCAACTGCTAGGAAAAAATGCACATTTCTGGGAGGGAGTTGGGCTGGCTGCCTAGGAAATTTGCCCAATTTCTGGGCAGAGAAGCTAACTACTGCCCAGGATTGCGCAATTCTTGGGATGAGAAACCCTGCTAGGAGGAATTGTGTAATTTTTTGGGTGAAGCTTGACTGGAAGATTTGCGCAATTCTGGAGCCCAAAAAGCTATCAGACAAAATTGTACAATTTCTGGACAGAAGGTTGGTTTCCCTCCAGAATTGTGCAATTTCTTGAGGGAGATGCTCAAGCTACAGCTGGGCTAAGTCCGGAGAAACAACCTATGAGGGGAATGCAACAAGATTTGATGGACAGGTTGTCTTTATGCAATAAAATCACTGAAGCTTGTGTACTTGATGAAGCAAGACATGCTACTGTGAGAAGATTGGTGGGGAGGCTCTAAAATGAAGCTAAGGAAAATTTTTAAAGGGTGGTTGTAGACATTACAAAACAACCATAAATAAGTGTTGATATTGTAGAAGAGATTCTCCAAGGCTGACTTATCCTTTCCTTGTCACAATGTGCACCTCCAATCACCCTAAATGCATGAAATGAAACCTTTCACAAAAATAACATAACGCTAGAATCACTCTCCAAAAGCGAACCCTTTGCATATAGAAGGCTATAAATATATGGAGAAGTGGGGTAAGTTGGGAATTCATATGCAATTACCAATATAAGGTTTTTAATCCACCTTTTATGGGAGGATGGGATCAAAGGACAAGGGATGTAAAATCCAAATTAGGGTAGGATAGGATCCGAATGTTTTATATAAGATAAATGTTTTTAAAAAATTCTCGAAGCTTCTAGAAGAGGAAGCTTCCAAAATTTCTCTATTTTTCCCGAATTTCTAGAACCAATGTAGGTGCAAAGGGGAGAAACTTGTAGGTGATCAACGCAAGACACAGTGGCACACCATGTAGGTGAATTCTTTCCAACAAGAGGCCAGGGATCATTGGTCCTAAAACTGGCTCAGATGATGCAGTTTCAGGAAAAAACTTTGGGGAATGAAAGAGGGATGATTAGGGATTTGTGCAAGATGATGACAAGGGGGAATAGGATGTTTATTGATCCCATTATGAGGTCTATAAATTGAATGTGATAAAATTTCCTATAACATATTTTGCCCTAATGTGAAAATGTAGAAATGGTGATTGATGACTGAAGTGCTTTAACTTGTGACAAGTTGGGATCAAGGAAAATTGACAAGCTTCATCTATTACAATTCATTTTCATCATGACATCTTTGTTGTTGAGGGAGGCATACCCATACTCAACACATTAGCTAACATAGCATGTACAATGATAAAAATATGTGTACATAGATGACAACTAGTGGACCCATGACTAGATGATTGTTTGTATGATCATGGCCATCATACATTGTGATCTTTGTATAACTCCTAAAATCGTAGCTCGGATGGATGAAACTAGATTTGGGGTCTTCGATCTCCTTCACATGACGAACCAACATACAAGTTTAACCACGTGAATCAATGAGATGAGGTCGAACATGGTAGACACCATCTAATTACTGACCGATGATGTAAGTCATTAACAGATGTGAGAGAAACCATTGATGATGTTAATGGCTCTCAAGGTACTATAGTACAATCTGTATGGTGTGAATAAATGATTTGATGTCGAACACCACACAAAGTCTTTCGGTCAAAGGCCATTCATGTAAATCTATCACCAAGAGTGAGGAAACTTGCCATTGATGTATGCAAGCACCAAGGTACCAAGGAATGGTTTCTAAGTCAACTTCATGGGTAATTTCTTGATGTCCATAGGAAGTGACCCGTTGCAGGAGGATCTTGATATATCCCCCATCAACAACACAAAATAGGTATCATGATTGAGACAAAATGATGTTGATATGGAATTCGATCAAGAAAGGAAAACATGGAATAAAGGATTAAGAGTATTGTCACAGATATTAATTAAATGACTTCTCTTGAACACACCAGTGACATTGAATGGAGTTTTCATCATTGATGCAAAACCAAAATGGAGGCTTTGAAAATGGTATGATAGCAAAAGACTAGTAGATTACCCAACCCAACAACCACAGAGACAAAGTGGAAGAGTGTCATGTTAAAGAGTGACTTGTTGCCATTAGCAAATGGAACACCCTGTTTTCCCAATTTTCCCAACCATACTAGTCAATACCTCTTTATTTTTTAACAAGCTTGAGGAGGATAACATATGCTTGATCTGTAAGTTCACCCTTCATATGAATCCCTCAAAGTATATTTAACAAACCCTGAGAAGGAGAAGTTTAGGGTTTGATGTTTGTTTGATGTTTTAACAAGTCCAATGAAGGTAAAACTCAACATATTTTCCATGTTTAGAGAGTTTGAAAAAGAGTCAAAAATAAAACTCCATATGTCCCTTTTCGTAGATAGTCTCTCAAGTCTGAAAACGTAGAAAAAAATACTCAAGAGAAACTCTTATCCATTTTTGTCTAAGGTATTCATTTTTCGTAGATAGTCTATCTCAGTCCAGAAAAGGGTTAAACTTATACTAAGTAGATGTCTTTTCATTTACTTTTAAGAGTTCAAAAAGACAATTTCTCGACGATCTTTTCATATTTTGGGAGTCTGAAAAAGAGCAGAAAAAGGAATCCTCATGGAGGAATGAGTGGTATAGAGCGTAGAAACTGGTTCTGGTCATGAAGGAAATTATAAAAACATGTAGAGGTCAAGAGGCAAGCTAACAAGACCACTCATAACAGTTGTTCCTCGGGCAAGTGTAAAAAAAAACAAGGAAAAGTGTATGATCGGCCAAGCAAATGGTGACGATGGAATGAAAAAAACAAGGTTCATCTAGAAAAAATAGGTTAATAAAAAATGGAAACCATGAGGGATAAAATAGGAATGGTTTCATTTTTACAGAAGCTCGAAACAAGAGAAACTATGCTTGAAATTGGTTTCATTTTTACACAAGATTGAAACAGAGAAAAAATATGCTTGGAATAAGTTTGCATGCCCCAAACATAATGAATCAATTCGAGATACATGCCCCCCAAGTTTCATTTCATGCACCTAAGTAGACTACTGGGTACTAATAGGTGGATGGAATGAAGGTTCATTTATGAGATCAAGTGAAATACTCGACTGGGAATTTACGAGATATAATCAAAGACTCAAATTGAAAAGGGATTTGTTTCATTTTTAAACGAGCTTGACATAGAAAAATAACTATGCTCAAAGGAACCTATTTCATTTTTTAACGAGGTTTACACAGTGTTAGTGTTTGTCAGTCTTGTCAGTCACCGGTCATCAAATTATTCTCTTTTAAAGTTTTTTTTAGGGTCCTAGGTCAAATGTTTATGGTTTCAAATAGGTTTCCAATAAAAATTTGGTCACTGGTTATTTGTTTAGGTTTATTACTACCCCTTTCAGCCTTCATGGTCAACAAACATCAGCATGGTCAGATCATTCCTTTTTGAAAGAGTGGCATGGTCATCATGGTCATCATTCAACTCATTCTTCCATGTTGTGTCATCATTAGGTCATAAGATCAAAACCATGAAAATGGGTCATTTCTCCATCAAAGTCATCTTTTGAAGGAGCAATAATAGTGAAAATTCTTCAATGAATGTTTCTAAAGTGTTTTTTTATCTTCATGAAGATGTAATATATGCAAAAAACTTATAAGGATACAGTTCATTAGCAAATCAAATCAGAATGTGAAAGGAAATGGTGGGGCCACTACATCACCAAAGGAGAAAATCGATTTCCAAGCTATAAAAGACCAAAAAGAACTTCTCATTTTCTCATTCCAATTTTATAAGACATATTTCCACCAAGAAAACTCAGTTTCACTCTCAGAAAAGTGATTCCATGCCACCATCAGTTCATGCTTGGAAATATTAGATTTCCCTCTCCTAGGGTTTTCTTGGTTTCATAGTGTCTTTGGTGGAACTATTGAGAAAAATCCTCAAAAATAAGATCAATTTCCATCCCCTGCCTTCCATGTACCTCCATAGACATTTTCCCTCACTTCTATCCCTCAAAATCATCATTTTCCCACAAATCCTAGCCTAGACTATACTTTCCTAGGCTAGGACTATGTTTTGACATTTTGGACCCTTTCCCGTCACGGTTTCCCTGAAATTCCACTTTTCCCCACTTCCTAACATCCATCCCTACCTCCCCAAATTTTCCTAAAAATTTAGAAACCCCCTAACGCTTTCATCTCCCTGCATTTCTAAAACTGCCCAAATCCCCTGTTTTTCCCTACACTAAACCCTAATTTCCCCTCCAATTGAGCTAGGGTTTACTATAGAGTTAGATACTACTGATCAGAAGAGGAACAAGGGATTTCAGATCAGAAGGTATGATCCCATTTCAGCACATGAGATCATGTCTTCACCATTTCTCAAGAAATCATTCCAAGAGACAAATCATTTTCCAAATATAGGGACAATCTTACTTCAAAATTGGTTTCTGAAGAAAGGAAGATGAATTTGACAAAAGTGAAAGGGTGTTTTGTCACTAATAGACTTGAAACAATATATTAAGGAACAAAATCCTCCTTCAGTTTATACACAGGTATTATTATTTGCTAAAAATGCCAAAAATATAGTTGCTACGTGAGAGTTGTTGCATTCTGGAGTAGTTTTAGGAGATTGAATTTTTAGGTGTCTTGAAGCAGCATTTTTCAATTCTTGATGACTCTATTGTGTACTAGAAATCCTAATATTTCTAATGTCACCTTTAGATAAAAAATTGGATCAAAGGAAGGCAATCAAATCTTTCCTCAAAGTTGGCGTTGCGCTTTTCCGAGATGGCGATGTGTTTTTAGTGACCAACTTAAAACTTGGATTCTAAACAAATGGGAACGTATTTTTGAAAAATGGAGGAGGTTGTTGTTCATAACATGATAAATAAGAAAAACCTATCTCAGTTTTGAAACAACCATTATGGTTAGTGATATATCGCTTTTCCTTTGAACCCTATGTTTGTAGAAATCTTGAGCAAAATTTGATTTTTTTTGGATTTTTGAAAGGTCTCACTGCTATATGCTATAAGCACAGCACCTTGGCGCTGCGCTTTTTCCTCAGACATCCAAATGCCAAAAAATTTATATGGATGAACAGGTAATGACCTATACATTCCAAGTATCTAATTTTTGTGTCCTGTTAGCAAACTTGTTGGGAAAAAATTCCCAAAAACAAGTCAAACAACCACTTTTTGCCACCTTTCTGGACTAGGCGTTGCGCTTTTGGAGTAGTTCTGGGAGAATGAGTTTTTATTGGTCTTGGAGTGTCCATTTTTCTTTCTTGAGGTGTCTAATGACAACTAGACATCCCAAGATTTCCATTGGTATATTCAGAGCTGAATTTGGAGTAGTGGAAGGCCTTCTAAAACCTCCTCAAAGTTGGTGTTGTGCTTATGCCTAATGGCGCTGCGATTTTGCAGGTGGAGCTACGCTTTTGTAGGTGGCACTGCGCTTTTTCCTGTTACTCCAAATTTTGAGTTTTCTTCAGTTAAACTTGGTTTTTATGATGTAAATCCTCATTTTGTGAGTTGAATTAATGTAATGATGGTAAATTTGTCTTGTTAGATTCATTTTAGTCTAGATTCATCATCATTAATGGTGGTTAAAAGTAAAATTTTTATTTATTTCTTTTTCCCGTGGAAAATTAATGGTGGTTAAAAGTCAAATATATCAGTTTTTTTATTTTTATTTTGAGGAGAGTTTGTTAACCTCCCTAGTCATTAGGTCTTGTTGGAGACCTTATTGTGATCGGATCCTACACTGAGGGATTCGACCCCTGAGAGTGGGAAAAGTTGTTTAACACCTATATGTATCCCTCATTGAGTCAAACAAAAGGTTGGACATCAGAGAATGGAAACCTTGTATCTTGTACTTCATCATATTTTTATAGGAAATCAAAAGCCAAGTTGCTTCTATTACTCAGGAATTCTTTTGGTGTGAGATTGTGGTATTGTTTTTCTCCTATTAAACATTTATATGAATGATAAATTAGTTTCCTTTCCATATCTATTCTTTTCAATGATTTTCCTAAGAGGTATTAAACAAAATTCTTGTAATTAAGCTTTTTTGTGTTAGGAATCTCATTCTATGTGCTCAGTGTTCTGATAGATGAATTCATGGTTCACATTCTCATCTTGATTTTCTTACCTATTCAACCCTACACTACATCTACCAACTCCTAAGCTATCACAAAATCTTGCCTACCTTACTCCTTTATATCTCATGCAATTGAACCTTTTAAGACTTGACCTAGTTCCCTGATTTATACCTCTGATCCAACAAACCCTAAATCTGCAAAACCCCAGTGTTGTAATAACTAGCCTCACATATTTTCCCACTTCAGTCATCATTGGCTGTGAACTCATAGAGAGAGTCCTCTTTGGTTTAGTAGGGCTAGTTTCTGAACCCTAAGTGGTTTGAGGTTACCTTCGTCAATCTCCTTTCTCAGCCTTGGGACATTGTGTAGGATAACACATATCAAAATAACTATCCTCATAAGAGCTTGTTTCATTTTGTAACAAGCTTGACACAAGAAAAAGAACTTTGCTTGATGGACCTTGTTAACTTTTTTAAGGAGATTGACATAGGAAAAGTAACTCTGCTCTAGGGACCTTGTTTCATTTTTTAAGGAGCTTGACAGAATAAAAGGAAATCTTCTCCAAGGACATTTATTCATTTTTTAACAAGCTTGACACAAGGCAAGGAACTCTGCTCCTAGGACCTTGTTTCATTTTTTAACAAGATTTACATAAGTTAAGGGAGTTTGCTCCAGTGCCTTGATCATGACCCACAAAAGGCCATGACTTCCAAGAGGTTGTCATCAGGTGCGAGAACAACACTCTAGAAGGAATATATATCAAGGGATCCAATGGATAGTTTAGACTCTAAAACCCCTAGTAAATGATGTACTATATCACCTACTCGATTATTGGTACATGCAAGCATGGAACAGGTTTCTACATAATTAATGTATGGCGGGGGAAGATACCACTTACATATAAGGACCATTTAGGGAAGATGGTTGATTGGGAGTCAGATTAGGAGCAACAAATGCAAGTTGGTCAATGGTAATGATTCTTCCTTCATGTGGGAAACACATCATACGAAAGAGTGAAGAGACAAGATCTCCCATGAAATAAACATAGTCACACCCAAGGAGCAAATTAAAATCCAAAGGGCATTGGACTACCATCACATCAATATAGAAAATCTTTCCTCCCAAATAATAGGTAAATAAGGAAGGATCCCTAATGGTTGAATAGTTCCTTTGTTAAAAGCCAACAAATTTTTGGTAATGAGAACCTAAAGCTTGCCAAGTAGTTGAGGACAGAATACTAATAGATGTGCCTTCATCTACAATTGTGCTAGGTACGACCAAATTATAAGACTATACTATGATCTGGAAGGGTGCATAAGGTGGAAGAATATATCTTTCTAGTCGACTCTAATCAAAGGAAGAAACCATACTACTTGGTGATGGTACCATGGGAATGATAGAACTGCCCCCCAGTTCATTGGAATCTGAAGAAACAAGAAGAACCTAAGTGGTATGAAGTTCACTCTCTACGGAAAGGTATGTTCAAATGAAGGTGGAATTGAGTCAACCATTTTCTCAACCAATGGTTGGTCGGGAACAGACTCATGGGGTTCGTGTTTAGAGAGAACGAGATTGATTGGATTTGGATTCTGATCAATCACTTCATCAACTAGTAGAGGATTAGGAGAAAGCTTCTAGTAACCAGTCGAAAGTCGTGGCTAAGAAGATGTAAGGTTTTCAAACACTTTTGAGGCTTCATCCATATAAGTACAAAGGTGAATAGGATGATTCCCTTCACATAACTTATGAGGAAACTTGAATTTACCCTTTTTCCCATGGACCTTACTATCACTAGTTGAGGGTTTGTCACCATCATGATCTCCAGAAGCTAATGACAAAGGTCGATGTGAGCCTGTGGACCACACTTCTAATACCTTGGGAATACCACAAAAATATCTATGAAGGTGGTTACACTTACATAACATGCAAGGGAATCTAACTTTATGGGGCTGATTGGAAGATTTGTCCATGCTAGTTTCGTCTGTAGCAATGGTTTTTGGTTTTCCCCTACTTATTTTGCTTCTTCTTCTTCTTAGCTTCTTGGGTACTAGAATCAAGACTTTCACTAGGCGAAGAAAGGAAAAGGGAAAACTTTAGGATCAACATGAGGTTGATATTTTTCAAGTGGAGGAGAACTCAATTGAGAAGCAGTTTGGACATTTGGAACCATAGGGGTGAAAAATAACCAAACTAGAAAACGAATGGTAAATCTGGGAAGGGACAATGTTTCCATATAAGGAGCACGAATATTTTAAAAAGAATGAAAAGGACCAGGATTCTTGCCATAGGGGTTCCCTTGATTGGTAGAGTTTAGAACTGTTGCCATTAGTCTCAACCTATGGTCCACTAAGGAGTTGTTCCATGGGGAGGATGTTGTTTAGTGGTCAATTAATTTATTTTAGAAATTAAAGACACAATATAAAAAGGTGTAACTAGGCATAAATGTTTACTAATCAACCGTGAATTGCAATATACATCTTGGTGAACCAAGGACTTAACGTACATGCAAGCAATATCCCTTAATGTTGTGTTCGATGTGTCACGGTATATAAGGCAGCTGAATCGGCTACCTATGGATGGATAGCAACCTATAGGGGACTACCAAAATATACTCAACAGTACGTGGTATTGGAGTCTGTAGTAGTATTGTCTAATGTGTAACCATTCGATGAGAGCGTTCCCATATACTTTTCATGTGTGGAGCGCCATCCAATATACCTGAAGGTATGTGGAGTATGATTCTATACACTTACAAACGTTGAATGGGATATCACCCCAATAAATATTTGATATACCTATTTTTTAATAAATCAATAAATCAAACTTTACATCCCTTCGCATAACTTTCATTCTAAGGGAAGGTAAGTAAACATAGTAATTATGTGGAGTTTTAGTGTAACCCACAAAAACTCCCAACTCTATTGTTGGCTCAAGCTTCTTCCTTGAATATTTGGAGACATGGAAGTAAATAGAGGCTCCAAATTTTTTTATGTGAGACACATCTAGCTTTCTCCCTGAAAAATTCTCCTCTGGTGTAAGCATACCAAGAATCTATTGAGGACTTCGATTCTATAAGTAGATTGTTGTGTTACATGACTCTATCCACAAATGCAGTGGTAGGCCTTGGTCATGTAGCATAGCTCTCGCAACTCCAACAATGCTCTGATCCTTTCTCTTAGCTACCCCATTACGCAATGGGTTGTGGGGTGCTATCAGCTCTCTTCGAATGCCTTCTTTTGCACATAATGCCTTGAATTCATTCAAAAAATACTCACCTCAATTTTCTCTCCTAAGATCCTTCACATTATTTTCGGTCTCTTTCTCAACTAGGGCCTTGAATTATATAAACTTTGAAAATGTATCATCCTTATTTTTCATGAATAATATCAAACACTTCCTTGAGAAATAACCAATAAAATTAACAAAATATTTGTGTCTGGCAGTGGAGCCTGTTAAGAAAGGTCCACAAACATCAGAGTGGAATCTTTCCAAGATTGTATTTTCTTTGTTGTCTCATTCATGGAATGTGGATTTAATATATCCCCCAAGGTACAACCTTTATAGACATCTTGCTACTCAAGTTCTCCTTATGGAGGCCAATGGTTATTTGTTGCATAATTTTTAGGGCATCATGGTGTAAATGGAAAAATATCGTATGCTAAATTTCATTGACATCACGGCTCTACAATTTCTCTTCCTTACTTCTTAATGCAACACAATATTCCACATTGAACTTGTACAGTTTCTTCACTTGAACCCCGATATTATTCACTTGTATAATGTCTATGTGTCTCTAGAATGCTTTCCCTTTGTTGAAGATTACATCATAACCATGGTATTCTAAAACTATTACATAGCTGATATTCTTGTTTCGCCCTGGAATAAACATGACATCTTTGAGGTGAATATGGGACCCCGACTCCCTCTTAAAGGCTAATATACCAATCTCAATAGTAGTGTACCTTCCATCATTCCCAAGCTCAATATGCATCTGACAATATTTCTCCTACAACTCGCCAAAGACTCTACACCCTGTCATGTGGAACGAGGCACCAGAGTCCAAGTATCACACACTCCCCATCATAGTTTTAGTCATGCATGCAATAAGGGTGAAGTCTAGTTGAAATTGTGAAACCAATGCCTCGCTTATTGCTCCTCTTGGGTTCTTCTTGCCAAAATTTTTGTGTGGACACTTTATAGCATAGTGCTCAAATTCATGACAATTGAAGCATTTTGTTTTGGACAAGTCTTTATTCTTGCCCCCTTGGCTAGATTTTGGTTTGGTTTGAGCTATCTTCCTTTTTCCCTTCTTTCCCTTTCCAACCAATGAAATTTTTTCTTCATCCTCTCCCTTGGATGATGTTCCATCTCTGTTATTCCACCAGATCTCTTCTTAAATCAAATCGGACAACAAGCGTTCCCAATTTAGTAATTTCTCCATCCCATTCACCGAGTCCTCATAGCTATGCCAGCTCTTGGGAAGTCTTAGAAGAGTTAGGCTCACTAGGTCATCTTCTGCAAAATTCACAACAACCCCTCCAATCTCATCATGAACTTGGGTAAATCTATTGAGATACTGTGGAGTAGTATCATTCTTTTTCATCTTGATGTTTCGAAGTTTTTCTTTGAGGGCCAATTTTCTATAATCATTTTTATTCTCAAACAGCTCTATCAGTTCCTTCCACATTGTGAAAGGAGTTTCTTTCCCATGGAGATTTGAGATAATGTGGTCTTGCACTCCCTCTAAGATAATGTGGTCTCACACTCCCTCTCCTTGGCTACATATTTCTTCCATTGAGCTAGGTTCTAGGCATCAGATGATCCTAGTTTTGTAATGTCTGTCTTGACATATTCTAGAAATTCATTGTCATCAAGCACTAACTTCATACAATCCTTCCATGTAATGAATTTTGAGTTGGATTCCAAGGCATACTCTAATCTCAGTTCTTTGAAGGTAATTTTCCCAACTCTGAAGAGATCCTCCTACATTGAAGCTGTAAATTCAAACCTTATGAGGAACAACTTCCAAATTCTTTCTCTAATACCATGTAGAAATTTGGTAATAGAATTTCATCTTCTCAAGAAATTCAATCTAAATCAAGATACATAATTCTACTCTACTAATATGTGGAATTCAATTCACAATTTAGAACAACAATTTGAGACGTGCAATAATAAATAACACACATGCACAATATTGTTTGTAGGGGAACCCAACTAGGAAAAACCTCTCAAGAATCTTTGCATTAATCAAATGAATAAAGATGTATTAAAATCTATTTCCCACTCTAAGCACAACTTGCAAGTGAATAATCTATCTCTCTACTCAATGAGAAGCTCTGACCTAGACTTAGTTAATTTCTACCTCTTCTTGAGCCCATATTTCCTTGCGTAATTCCTAGAGAATTAGCCTCTATTTTTTAAGGAATTTTCCTTCAATTGATTGTGTAATTTGCAAGGTTTGATCATCTGACTGAATGCAACACTTGTACACTCAAACTCATTTACAACTTCTTGTTACACTGCCTTGGAATCTACATCATAGTTGGGAAATCAAATTCTCTACATGCACTAGTTATTTTAGGTTGATTGATTAATTAACTAGATGATCACTGAGTTAGATAGTTGTCCGAATGCACAATTGATCTTCCACTAGTTCCTCCAACTGGTAGAATTATTTTAGCTAATCTCAACTAGATATAACTGAACTAGATTACTAAAATTTAGCAACCACACATGCTTAACTGAACTCCAAGCCCTCTAACTCGAATTTACTGAGCTAACTAAGTGACAAGAATGATGTCACACATGTTAACTACATCCAAGTTGTGTGTTGATGTGGAAATTTGAATTTTCTCAATTTGACCAAGGAAAACTAAAAATGAGGCTTTCTTGTTGCACTTCTCAACAATGTGTTATCTAATTGGAAAATAGGTTCTTGGAGGTAAATATTAAAAATGAATTTCAATCCTTTAATAATTTAACTTAGAATATATCACTACCAAATCCAAGAAGTCGCTAACATTCCCTGAGTCATTGTCAAAATTCCCTCAAGTCAGTGACGAACCCATGGCTGATGACATGTTAGTGGATGAGTCATTATTCCTCATTGAGTCATAAGATTCCTAGTATGGTGACCTCCTTATCCACCTTTAAGCCCGACGTACACCAACCCTTTTGTTTTAGGATTAACATCATTGATTACACCATAATACCAAACATTACATAATAGTTGATGAAATTTTACAACATTGTAGATTTTATTATATCCTTCATTGTTTGCTCACTCATTTCTATGGAAAGAAAATTCTTAATCAATATCACATAGGGATGTATGGAATTCATGTATTTGGGCTTGCCATTTCATAAAATATCTTATGCTCCAACTACATATGACCGTCCATATTCAAATAATTTATGAACACATCACATAAGTCCTATCCCTAACAAATCTTCTCCAAGAATATGGACTCCCACCCATCCCCTCTTCACCTCATGGTTACCATCAACCCCTTTTCCAAATGGGGATATAATTTCATCACATGTCAACCTCCATCTTCCAGTGCTCATCACTACATCATTGCAGCCACTAACTGCCTTACGATATGTGCCAAATCCCTACCAAACTTTTACAATAATGGAGCCATTTCCACACTTTTGTATTCAACCACATCATCACATGCTTTTGCGTACCCAAATATATCATCATAGATCACCATATCATGCCCTAAAAATATGATGTCAACTAAACTCAATACCAACTTGGGTTTTTGTTAGGAGAACTCAATGCTCTAGTACCCCTAGGGTAATGGATAGATTAAGGCCATAAATTATGTCCTAAGAAATGTGACTCATAAAATAGTGGGGGATCACAAAACGAACTATCATATCAAGCTCTTTTCTAAACTTTGGGAATATTAGACATTTGTTAAGGCATCCACTAAGATCACACCTTTCAAACTAGTATTTTGGATTCAAAGTTGTACTACCAGTTTAATGCAATATACCATCCTTTGATTAGTTTTTCAACTTCTACCTGACACTTTCTCAAAGGAGGAATTCTTTTTATACCTATCGCACCTTGATGAGACTTGCTACAATATTACACTTGCAAATAATTCTCATAAGAAATGCATCTAATCACACTACCATAAGTCCTTTGAACCTCATATTTTTTCAAAAGGTGATATGGTTTTGATCCATGGTTAGGACCATGAAAAGTAAGGATATGGTAGGCTATAACCCCTCTATAATGGACCTTATATCATCAAACAAGTACTCCAAAAGGGGGCACTTGATGTAAGATATATTGATGGTAGTCCTATTTTCGAGCCCTGCAATGGGCACTATCTAAAAATGTATTATGTTAAAGGCCTTTGGTTACATGATGCTCTGTAGAGTATGTATTTTATTATACTTTCCTTATTCCTTTTCTAGCCTCCATATTTTTTCGATAATTTCTTATTATGGTATTTTTTTTATCGATATTTCATCATACATCCATTTTTAAGTAGGATACAAGGATGGTGCTAGCCATAGTGCCTAATAGTTGGTCACAACTTCTTATATTATCTTCAAAACCATTGACTCACTTTTTGATTTAGGAGGATTCTATCTCATAGATACAACTAATAATGTTGCATAGTATAACATCGTCATAGAACTCCTCACTAAAGCCCTTTCTCTTGGCATCCATTGATTGGTTGTACAAATCAATTCTCAACTCATGGCGTAAAAATTTATGATTTCCTACTTCACCTGCAATACCTTCCTATACCAAAAATATCTCAGGGTATTCCTAATTGAATTTTTTTTTGAGTTTGTTAGTTATGAACATCTTCCATGAGAATCTAATGCACCATTAGACTCTTTAGATAATTATGTTCTTCATTAGAATTTGGAACATCTTCAACACAAAAATGAACACCAAATGTAACATACATACATATGTACATAAGAACAAACATTTTATATATCTGAACACCAAAATTATCACTATATATATGAGCTTTTTCATAGCGAAAAACAACAAAATAGATGCAAGTTTCAAAATTGGGCACTTAGGTTGATACATATCGCAAGGTACTTAGCAATGCATCACATTATCACTACATATAGTCCTCTTGTGGAGATATATGCACATGACAGAAAAGTATAGCCCCAACCACTCGCTTGAGGATTTGATTAAATTGGCCCAATACCCCTATAGTATAGTGCTATAGATGCACCAAAATATCATCGATATCCATGGGGTTCACCTCCATGGTTAACCCTTCCAGGTTCTAATCAACCTCTCATAGCTCTAATCCTTCGTCCATGTCACTTTCCTCCTCTACCTCATCATACCTTACACTACGATGCCATCAAGACATCATTATTGTGTGAGTTTATGCCACATTTGTGATACACACACATCATGATTATCACTCGCATAAAAAAAAACCATATATCACTCAAAACACAATATATATATATATATATATTATATATATATATATTATATATATATATATATATATATATATATATAATAATATTATATATTATATATATAGATATATATAAACATATATAAGTTGGTGTCTCATAATGATCATGCCATTCATCTTCCTCAGGAACAACCAACTTTGGACCATGACACAAGTCAGTGTGACATAGGCATAGTCCTCCACCATGACAATCTTCTCCTCATAAAATCAAACAAGTTGGAACCAAATGCTTGTAAAAGGGCCCCACCACCTAGCTAAGTCATCAAATCTTTCCATCACCTCATTCATCACTCTCTAAGCCTTGTGAAAGGAGATGAGACTCAAAATACCATCACTAGTACTCACTATATAAAAATGACACTAAAATTGACTTGTATCCAAACTGTTTATGCAACTTGTATTACACATGGTCAATTGATAACTCATGTTTGTTTCAACAGTTGTGCTCTAGTTGAATATTGTTGGGCTTAAACACTCTTGATCTAACTGGATATTGCCCTTCAAGGCTAAGTGAGGGGCCATATTGCCTACAACTCAAGTGATGGTGAATAATATTATTCACAGAGTCAAATCCTCTACTTGGGATATATGGAGTATATTGTTAGTTTTTTTTGGAACCCCACTAGAAATTTTGTTCAGCATACTCGTCTATAGATCCCCCCCCCCCCCCCTTTCATCCTACTAGTGAGGGTTTAACACCATGACCTAACAATGTGATCACAAAGTATATATGTTCCCTCATAAAAGTCAATGCATGGCCTTGAACATCAAAAAGTTTCTCACCTAACAACCACATGTCAACCAGCCTCTATAACAACACTAGTTGTGCATGCATGTTCTATGACATGAAGTACTTTAGTATCCCACATTTTTGGATCACCTCATTGGTAGCATCATCATGCACCATAGCCATATCCTCCATCTCATCTTATCATTCCTTCCATACAATCATGATGTAAATCTAGACCTATAAAACATAACACACATCAAACATTAGTGCATCATAATAATAAAATATCCTATTTGTTTACTTAGAGTGAATTAGCTAGAAAGGACCCTTCGGCATTGTCCCTTTTGTTATCACCTGTAAGTAGGTGAAGTCTCATGCAAGTAATATATGAGGAACTATAGGAACTTGGATAGTTCTATAGTAATGAAGGAGATCTATATTCTACACTTGTCATTAGTCTTGATTCAACACCTTAGTCATTCATAATAGAAAAATCAGGTATTTGCCTACTCTACGCATTAAATCCATTATACTTAATAGAAACATAAAATAGAAAACATATAGTTCATCACATTATGCATGGACAGAGAAAGTGGTCAAAATCATATCCTTTATTATTATTTTGAAGTCTCCATTACATTCCACTGTCGTGTTGTTCCATTAGGGGAATTTTGAGGTCTGAAATGGGCCTCCTAAGAAAATGTACAACCAATATAAACTTGATAAGAACTAATAGGATTCAAGATGATGATGTCAACCATGGGGGATGATTCACCATTTTTGGAGTAAAAAAGTAAAATGATTATAAAATGATAAAATAATAAAACTACTTTTTCAACTCGTATTTTCAACTTATCTCCCTAAAGTTTTACTCAAATTTCGATCAGTAGTACTCGTTGGATGCAAAATTTAATTCCTCATCCAAGGAGTACCCATGTTGCATACTTTTGATGGATTTTTCTACATGAAAAATGAAAAATACAGAAAAAAAACATGATTGCAATCACGTTTTTAATGTATTTCTCATTTTTCATGTAGTAGGGTCCATCCAAAATATGCAACATGGGTACTCCTTGGATGAGGAATCAACTTTTTCATCCAATGAATGTTGTCGCTTGAAATTTGAGTAACCCCATAGGCAAATAAGTTAAAAATATGAGTCAAAAAAATAGCTTTTTCTTTTTTCCCTCTAAAATTTGATGATGTAATCTAATTTTATTTTATTATTTCCAGTATTATTTTATAATTTCCTTAGGAGGCCCATTTTAGGCCTCAAAAGTCCCCTAATGAACAGCCTAATAGATCCACTGTTATAGTGTGAAATTCTTACAAAACATCAAAAATCACACATGCATGCATGCAAGTCTATATTTTACATCACAACTTTATCTATTTATAGATTTACTTTTGGGCACAAAGATGACAAACATCCTATTTTTACTATGCTAGGTGGTAACTATTACCATCCACAAAAACCCACAACCTAATCCTAACGACTTTCTCTATTTCCACATTTCAGGTGCTAGCCCTTAGCTTAGTTTCTTGAGCGATATCCTTTTCGTAGTGCTCCTCTATGAAAGTCATAAAACCTTTCCTCAAAATGTTGCTCCAACAGGCCCCCAACACTCACCTATGGCTCATATCGAGCCACTTAGTCCTTTTGTTGTTTGACTGAGGGCATTGTTTTCTTTTCTATTGTGATTAATGTTGCCAATGTTTACTTGATTGTAGTGACCTTTTTCTTTACCTCCTTTTCTTTCCTCAGAATAGGATATACTACCTCAATTGTCATGGGGGTCTTCAACTTTTATACGTTGTCTTGGACTACTTGCTTGATCAATTGATGCATGGATTCGATCTTATCTATGACTTGTATTATCTCATCCTACACATTTTCATTATTTTGTGCTAACATCTGTTGATCTTCTCTCATCTAATTGATCTTTTGTGTCAACTGTGCATTCTCCATCATTATTGTTCTTCGCTCATTTAGTGGTAGAGTAATTAAAATACTTGTGAGTTTTTCTACTTTCTCCTCTGCAACTTGAAATTTTTGCACTGCTTCTTTTAGTTCTTTACTTTCCATCAACATTTTCCATATTCGTAGGCCTTTCTCATACATCTTGTTGCATTCTTCGTCTAATTATTTTAGTTGTTCGACAGTCAAAGTGACTAACTGTTCCTTTTCTTATCACTCCCACACTTCACGTATAGTAGTTGGATTCGTTTGCGATTCAAGCTCTATAAGTTTTTCCTTAAGGCACTATATGGCCTATCTAATCTTTGTTACTTTCCCTTATACCAGTGTGTCTATATCCATCAGTGCTTTTGGGAGGTTTTTAAAGACCTCCTCAACTTCTTTTCTTAGCTTTTGTTCTCTCTATTCTACTTGTTCTTTCTTTGTCAACAATTACATTTTATCTTCCTTCAATGCATTATGTGTCATTGACAGCTGTGCCAATTCTATTGTTATTATTTCTATTCCTAGCTATATCTCTTAGGAAGTACAACATTGTAATTGATTGAGGTTGTCCTGTGACGACTATGACAAAATAAATTCTACAAATATTATACTTGTTTTTGCATCCCCCCAAAAGGAAATATCATCATCCTTAGTGATATTTGAAGAGCATAACATTCTCATAATATTGTTAATGAGTGTGATTGTTCCAACTATCGTTATATTGGGGCACTTTGTGTTGTTTTCTGCTCCATCCCTCCCAGCTACGTTGTACTCAGTCTGCTAGATTCAAATAGTTTTCATAGTTGGCCCAGTTATTCTTGATTCTCATGGACTTTTTCTAATACTTCTTTAGTGTTTTCCTTCACTTGGTTCCCAATTTTTTGTAATTCATCCTTAGTCAACAACTAGACCTGAGTTTCTATTGGATTAGTGGATTTTCATTTTGGTCATGCACATGAGGTCCCTTTTTATTTTTTCTTCTTATGCTTCCTCTTTTCTCCAACCTATGTAGTATCTTCTTCATGAATGTCTATTGTGTAGACTCGTGAACTAACTATTCCATGCTACCTTTTATGTTTTGTGGTTCCTCTCCTTCTATCACTTGGACCTTCCACTCTGCGTCCCAATCATTAATTATAGTTGGCCTTATTTAGCCTATAATGACTCAATAACCATTGCTTCATTGAATCCCTTTGTGGTCGTATACTCATGAAGTGTGTGGTTTCTTTAAGGAATGTGATCCTACTATTTACTTTAATGATCTAGGGTGATATGTGCAGGACTATTTCTATTATTTTCTGGACCACTTCCTTGTATGCATAAAATATGATATTGTTGTATTTTTCTTATTCTTTTTTTTTTTATAGTATGCCAAAAGGAGGGATATCGAAGCACTATGAATGGCTTTTCCTTCATATTTGGGAACTACATCTCCTTCCATTCCCTCCATGTGGTGAGTGCGATTAATATTAGGAGCCATGCAATGGTGGAACTCTGCATTTTTATCTTGTGCTTCCTGATAGTTAATTAAAATTTTGTTAAGTAAAAACATGGCCTAACTCATTTGAACCCCCATTGGACACTTTTCTACTATCACTATTACACTTGTAGGAATATGATCCTTACGACATTTTTGTAGTAACTTACATGCCTTCACATGTGTCGCAAACCTAACTACATCTTCATTTATACTTGAAATATCAAATCAAAACACACCCCTATATGTGCCATACTTCACCTTGGCTTCCTCGGAGTGTTCTTTTTCTCTTCCTTTGTCCATGAAGCACAATTATCGGTCTTCTCCTACTATAGGAAACCCTATAATCCTAGCAATAATGTTGGTGTTAATGGACATCAATTTATCTAACCATAGGAATCCTCAATGGACACATCTTAATAAATATTTCACACATATATTATTTTTTGTGCTTCTTCCAAAATATGGGATTTCTAACAAGTTTAGGATATCCTATTGTTTCAGGTCACAGACCCATTCTTTTGGATAAACTGTGATGACCAAGTCATGTGGACTCATGATTGTCTGGAGGTAATTGTCCAATGCAAGCTCTAGAAATTTCTTTGTGTCTCTTATATCATGGTTATAATAATTTATGTTTTCCACCACAATGATCATATTCCCCTCAAAGATCACCGTAGGAAGAATCAAAGGTATCACCATTTGATACTTAGTGTCCTTATTGAGATGTATTAGTGGTGTGGTGTTTTTTATTAGTGGTATATATACTCTCGTAAACTTCCCTATTATTGGCTAAATTGATGTTATTTATGTTGTTTTTGTTGTTGTTTTTTGTGTAGGGGTCGAGGGAGCCCCTGGTGTCTTTGTCCTTGCTTTCTGTGTTGGGGTAGAGGATCCTCTTCTTGCCATTATCATGACTTTTGGAACTACAAATGGGGTTTGTTTCATAGCTTTGAATCTTTCTTTGCTCTTCAAATGTCATATGAAAAATGAGTTTCTCCAATGATGGTTAAACCATTTATGTGCCCTTGCCTTATTGTGCGATTTTCTAGTTGTCATAATTGCAAATATGTAAAATTTGATCTGATATCCTTTCACATTTAGTCCTCTAGATTGATTCTTCCTTAGTGAAGGTCCTTACAATGGATTCTTCTACCATATGCACCAATCGACAAGGATTTTGTCATTAAATCGCATATGACCAATCATTATTGAAGTGGATTTTGAATTTTTATTGATATTGACATTTTTCAACATTTATTTACTTTCCTTCCTTCCTAGTTATTTCATCTTGTTAGTGCCTAATACTTGGCTCCCACTTTTGGAAGTTTGTGCAATTTCACTACATTCTCCTTCCTATATTCTATGCATGATTTGAAATAAATATATGCACCTTTCTAAGTTTGAAACCCACCATCATGTAGGAGTCATTTTTAAAGCTACATCTATGGCTAGAAATTTGATTTGCTTTGGTACCTCTAACTCAAATTATTTCACAAAGGCACATACACCCATCATTATATCATACTTCGGGGGATCACATACCTTTTCTCCAATCCAGTGCACTACACAGGTAATATGAGTGCATATTATTATGAATACTTCATGCAACCTATGATGTCAGTTTTCAAGTGCTTCATCTAAATCTATGTGTATGAATCAACACTTTTCCAACTTAACACCCCATCAAAAGTTGGATTAACATAGTCATCCCCACATGTAGTCATGTTGTAAATGTTATTAAGATCTTCTGCATTGAATCCATCCCTCACTCATTCCACATACTCCTGTGTAGCTTCCTTATGTGTTTCTTTTTCCTTTAATGGATAAAAACTAGGTGGTGGCTCTTTCGCTTTTCCTACCCATTAGTATGGTTGGCTCCTTTTTCCACTTTCATATGCTATAGTCCTCATTTCTTTGTGTGTACTTTCTCTTAATTGTCAATTATATTCCCATACTTTAACAATTATCATTTTCACATTCTATCCCTTTTTCTCCTGCCATTCCACAATAAGTTGAGGCCATTTTTTGGTATCAAGGTCCAATTGTTAACAATAGGTACATGTTGTGTAGGGGTTAGGGAAATCCCTCACAATTTGTCCTAGTTTCCCACTTTTTTTAAAAAATACTATGCCCCTACCTCTTCCAAATCCTCCCTTTCCTCTACCTTGAAATCCTTGTCCACTTCCCTACATTCCTTGACCTCTTTCTTAATTATATACTTTGGGTATGTTATATATCGACATTGTAGATTCATATCCTTATATATTTTATACCTTATATGTATAGGTAGTGTTCTCTCTCATTAAACCCAATGCAAAGGTCAAAGAATAGATTTTTTAGTTTTCTTTGATAATTTTGCATCATATGACAAGATGTTGGTATATGACCCAAAACTATACAAACCTCCTACCATAGTCCCCTACCTTGCACTAATGGATTCACAACTCCTATATCCATGCATGTTGTCACAGTTGGGAATTTGTTCCTATCATGGCCTTCCTTCCTGCATCATACACCAAAATTATTCATTTTTTTCCTTACATTTTGGTAGGTCCCACAACTATATTGTTAAGGTTACTAGATGTGACTAGACTTACACCATCCTTCTGGTACTTTCACTACTAACAAGAGATGCTTCCAACTTCATGGTAATTTCCAAAGCATCAAACTATTAAGAAAACTTATAGTGAGTTAATAGGATACATATATGTGGCAATAGACATGCAATAAACCATTCTCTATGATGCAAAACCAGAATTGGAAGTGATAGCTAATCTAACAAAACTTTAAGCCTCAAATCAAAGTCCCATATTATCTCACCAACATGTGGTTTAATATCCTTAATCTCTATGATACACTCTCATTCTGATTTTGGTTTCTAGAAATCCTTTAGCAACACCAGTCTAATTTCTCCCAATGATATACCTTTCCTTTCTAGTGTAGTAGCCTTATATTTCATATATTAGGTTAATGTGTGATCTATGAAGGTGGTTTCCAATTACACCATCTTTGTTTATTTGTCTTGGACCTGCTTAACAGTCCATACTGCTTCATAGACAAAAAGATGTTGTTCGGGATCCTCTAATCTTGCTTAATGAAAGACCAACATTCTCATAGTGGAATCAATGTTCGTCATCATGCTCTGTGTAGTTCTAGGTGTGATAATTTTGGTTGATTCAATGCTACCTTTGGTCCTATTTGACTAACTCCACTACCTTGACTGTATTTACTTTTATCCTTATGCTCATCACTAACTGAAATGAATTATAGCAAATTATTGGATGATCTTACCTCTTAGATTGAGGATGTGCAAAGTGTCATGGGTTGAACGTAAGATATGGCCTGAGAGATGTCACTAGGATACACTATTTCTTCTCTTTCTAATATTAACTAACGGCTTCCCTGCTTTTCCTTTCCTTTTTCACTACACAATATCTCACTATCCTTTAGGTGTGGCACTCCATCGCATAGGTGATTAGTGATGATCTCTTATTCATGATCACTAACTTTCCAATCTCCACTATTGTGCCACCTTATTATTCCTTCTCCGATCTTTCTCATTTTCCTTTTTTCTATCTCAAGCTCTAATGTAGATCTATCTCTTACCTCACTACTACACTAAAATCTCGCTCCATTATGCAACACTCTGCCAACCTCTTCTATTGTGCTTTCCTCCTATGAAGAAATTCCAAAACATTGTTCTCTCATATTACGAGAGCTTCATGGAAGCCATGGTCTCTTGGGAGCCATGATTAATATAACCATAGATTTCAGAGCAGAGTTCATTTTCTTGTTTCAAGCTCCTTAAAAAATGAAACAAGGTTCCTAGAGTAGAGTTATTTTTCATGTGTCAAGATCCTTAAAAAATGAAACAAGGTTCCCAGAGCAGAGATCCTTGAGATCCTTTTCTTATGTCAAGCTCCTTAAAAAATGAAAGAAGGTGTCATGAGTAGAGTTCATTTTCTTGTGTCAAGCTCATTAAAAAATGAGACAAGGTGTCATACGCATAGTTCTTTTCTTGTGTCAAGCTTGTTAAAAAATGAAATAGATCCCCTTTAAATTCAAGTCTTCGATTAGATCTCGTAAATCCCTAGTCTAGTCTTGCACTTAATATCATAAATAAACCTTCATCCACCTAGTAACCAATAGTCTACTTAGGTGAATGAAATGAAGCTTGGGATGCATGTGCCTAGAATTGAGTCATTATGTTGGGGGCATGCAAACTTATTTCAAGCATAGTTTTTCCTTATTTCAAGCTTGTGTAAAAATGAAACCATTCTCATCATATCCCTCATGATTGCTAGTTTTATCAACCAGTTTTTTCCAGATGAGCCTTGGTTTTCTCATTCCATTGTCACCATCGGCTTGGCCAATTATACACTTTCACTTGGTTTTTTTACCATTTCCTAAAGAACCACTATGATGAGTGGTCTTATTAGCTAGCTTCTTGACCTTTGATATTTTGAGTAGTTCCACCTGACCGAAACTATTTGTTACCCTTTATACCACTTGTTCCTCTAGCTGGAGTCCTCTTTCAGCTCTTTTCAGACTCCCTAAACATGAAAATATTTCCAAGCACTTGTATTTTCAAACTCATTAAAGTAAATGAAAAGACGTATTCCTAGTGTAAGTTTAACCATTTTCCAAACAGGGATAAACTATTATGAAAAAGTAATAGCTTAGTCAAACATGGCTAAGATGCTCTCCATAGTATTATTTTATGCCTTTTTGGACTTAAGAGACAATTTTATGAAAAGGAACCTTTGGAGTTTTGTTTTTCTCCTCTTTTCAAACTCTCTAAACATGAAAAAGGATCTGAGTTACGTCGTTGATGGACTCATAAAAACATCAAATAGTGTTGGACTCATCAAACATGATGATACCAAACTACTTCTTCTTAGGTTTTGTTCAAAATACTCAAAGGTATTCATCTGAAGGATGAAATTATAGATCAAACATATGTTATCCTCCTCAAGCTTCTCAAAAATAAAAAGGTACTAACCAAAAATGGTTGGGGAAATTGGGAAAACAAGGTACTTGACCTATTATTGGCAGCAAGTCACACTTGAACATGATACTCTTTCACTTCGTCTCTGTGACTGTTGGGTTGGGAAATCTTCTTACCTCTTTGGTTCATCATACCATGTTAAAAAGCCTCCTCATTCAGTTTTGGATCAATTCTACCAACTCCATTAAGTGTCATTGATATTTTCAAGAGAAGTCTCTCATTTGACATCTGCTACAATACCTTTAAGCATTCATTCATGTCTTCGATTCCTAAACCAGTTTCACATCATTATTCTATCTCAAATATTGATACCTATTCCATTTGATTAATGGGAGATCCATCAAGGCCCACTTGTGATGGGTTTCTTTCTGTCGACATCATCTCATTATCCTGGAAGTTGACTTAGAAACTCCTTTTTGTACATTGGATCTTACATACATCAATGACAAGTTTCCTCGCTTTTGGTAGCAAGTTTTCATCATGGGCCTTGGACCAAAAGATTTTTTGTGGTGTTTGACTTCAACTCATCCATTCACACCACATAGATTGTACTATAGTACCTTGAGATCCATTATCATCATCAGTGGTTTATCTTGCATCAGTTAATGACTTAAATCATTGGTTGGTAATCAGATGGTGTCCACCATGTTCGAATTGAACTCATTTATTCACATAGTTAGACTCGTACATCAGGTGATTGAGTGAATGAGATATAAGACCCTAGATCTATTTTCATCCATATAGGTTGCATTTTAGGATTCATACAAAATCACAAAGTATGATAGGTATGGTCATTCAGATTATCATCCAAGCATGGGTCCACACTTTGTCATCATTGGATGAGATGTTTTGATCATTATATGTGTAATATTGGATTATATGTAGAGCATGGGTATGCCTCAATCAACAATGATATCGTAATGAAAAATTTATTGTAAAAGATGATGATCTCGATTAATTGTTCTTGACCCAGACATGTCACAAGGTAAAGCACTTAAGTCCTTAGCCACTGATTATGAATTTGTACTTTACGGGGAAATTTGTTACATGCCATTTTTTCACATATGTTCAATAAGCCTACAAATCAAATCAATCAAACATCCTTGGACACTTTGTCATAATCCCTTCAAAAATCCCTAAGCATCACTTCTCTAAAAAGTCATATTTTCTAGGAAAATTAGCCCAAAAACTTTGTTTTTAGCCCTAGCACACCTTGCATGCTTGGCCACCTGCACTCTGCATGTTGCATACCTAAGAACCAACAATGGTCAATACATGTTGCTCCCATCTACAGGTGCACTGATTCTAGAAATTCAGGAAAAATTAAAAATATCTCTGAAGCTTCCTCTTCCAAAAGCTTCCAAGGTAGTTTTAACTATTTACCATGGATATAGAGCTCAAATCCTATCTTGGAGACCTTATCACTTATCCCTTGAGTTCATGCTCCCATCACATGTGTATCTCAAGCCTAGATTGGTAATTGGATAAGAATTCGTAAACTACCACACTCGTCCTCAAAATGTATTGCCTCCCATAAGGTTTGGATTGGATTTTGGAGATTGATAGTGCACTCATGTTGTTGCTTTGAACCTAAAGGAGTCTCCATATTCATGCAATAGGGTTGATGTTGAGGTGTGCCTTGTGACAAGGAAGGACAAGTCAACTTGGGTAGACATCTACAAAGTCAGATTTTATTTATGGTTGTAAACTTTCTACTATATTTGTCGATACAAAAAGTATCTTATTTTCTATATTGTTTTGTTATGTTTGCACTCATGCATTTCAATGCCATGTTGATTCATTAAATAGATATTTTATATTATGCTACATGGATTGTGGTTCATTTGCTTGTTTTAGTCATGTATGAAGGTTCTCATTAAAGCACTCAGAGCTAGAGTTGGAGCTTATAAGCAAGGAGGAAAGGAAGGCTTGTTATAGATTCTAGGTAGGATTCTTTCCCATTCTCTAATTTCTCTAAGGAAAACTTGAATCTTTTTTTTCTTTTGTTGTTCTAGATCAGGCCACTAGATCTAGAGAATTCACCTTTGTTCGCAATCATGAAAATTCCATATAACATGGTCTAACCATTGTTTTATATTTTATGATTTTATCTCTCTGATGTCTCAGCATCCTAATTCCATCATTTCTTTTAATCGTTTTACTATATCCCTCACCTTTATTCCCTCAAGCCATCCACTGGTGATCCCCTAATCTCCCCATCACACGCAAAGAAATCAAACCACTCATGGTATCAAATTCTATTGACATCACTCCCTTGTCACACAATAGCATCTTTATCTAGATAGATAGTGACCTCAAGAATTTTTCTCACAGTCCTTTGAAAAACTTTCGATTGCACTTTATGATTAAGTGCCTTCTATCAAAAATTCAATAATATAACCATCTAATACACTATTTAGCCATAAATATACTACACATGAGGCCTCATTGTTTACATAATTTATTCTTCAGATAATTTTAGGATTCCAATGATGCGATACTGCAGGCACCAATTTTTGACTTCCTCTTATAGCCTTTACAACAATTTAGTAAAATTAATCAGGAAAATGAAGAAAATTTCATGGAAATCTATGAAAATGTACCTTTGTAACCATTCCTTAGCATTGATTTGGTTTCTTTTGTTCTGTTCCACCACAAATTCATGTTCCTTCATCTGTATCCACTGTTGTATTTCTTCCTTAGTCAATCTCCACATGCCCTTCAATTGCAAATCATGGTCTTGAAAATAGAACCATTTTTTGGTGCACAGAGGAAAGACCTATGTTTAGAGTGAATTAGCCAACAAAACCCTTCAAACACTAGCCCTTTTGGCATTAATTGCAATAAGGTGAAGTCTCACCAAAACCATATATTAGGGACTGCATGAACCTAGACAACTATGCAATGATGAAGGCGATTGGTGGATTCTACACTTGTCATTAGTCTTTATTCAACACCTTCGTAATTCATAACATAAATATTAGGTATAGCCCTATTCTTTGAATTAAATCCATTATATTCAACATAAACATAAAATATAAAATTGATAGTTCATAACATTATGCGTGAACATAGAAAATCATCCAAAATAGATCTTTTATTATTATTGTGAAGTTTCCATCACATTCCATAGTTGCAAGTAACCAACCCACTAGATCCACTTTTATAGCATGAAACTCTTACAGAACATCAAAACACATCATCAAACACACACACGCACACAAAAGTATATGTTTTACATTGTGGCTGTATATATATCTATATCTATATATATATATATATATATATATATATATATATATATATATATATATATATATATATATATGTATGTATGTATAGTTACATTTCAGCACAAAGCCAACAAACAACCTATTTTTACTATGGGTGGTAACTATTACCATGGGAAAAATCCAACCTAAGACTAAAGGTTTTCCTTATTTTTTCATTCTACACATTAACCCTTAGCTAACTTTCCTAGTAAATATCCTTCTACGCAGTGCTCCTTTGTGGAAATCCCAAAAACTTTCCTCAAAACACTACTCCAATAGTGGTCATGATTGTTCTTTTCCTAAAACAATGGTTGGTCATGACTAACACATAAGCACTAGTGTGACCATATATGGACAATCATGATCACAACTAGCCGTTCCATGATCACCCCTCAAAAAGAGATAAGGATGATCAAGATCACCTAAAGGCCACTCCTGTGAGGTTTTCCCTACTATTTACTAGCACTAAAATAAAAAACTAAATGAATAAAAAACACAAAAAGGGATTATTCTCTTACTTGGAACAATCATGCTCTAGATCTTCCAAAATCAACAAATGCATTTTTGGCACATTGGGGGGTTTTCATTGTTTCTAAAACTCACAATGGGAACAAATGACCCGTTTACTTGACCAATTTTACCCCTTTTTACCCTAATAGTTGCGGCTTACATGTTTTAATGTTTTTTTTTTTTTTTTTTCTATGAGAACTAACTCATGCTACTAGCACCTTTGATTTTTCTTGTAAGATATGGTCTTTCATTTTCAACTTGTTGTAGCAGCTACAACCACCCTCCAAAATTTTTCCTTAACTTTGTTTTGGAGCCTCCCTACCAACCATCCTTAGCAGCATGTCTTACACTGTCAAGTACATATGCTTCAGTTGAGGTTCAGTGGCCTGTCAGCCTGTCCATGTCATATTGTTTGTCTCCCTCCCATAAGTTGGCATTCTGGACTTAGATTATTTGTCACTAAGACACTCCACCAGGAAATTGCGCAATTATGAAGGGGAACCAACCTTCCCTCTAGAAATAATGCAATCATCTAGGCAGCCTGTTGGGCTCCAGAATTGCGCTGAACAGTCAGGTAGTCCTCCTTCATAAAACTGCACAATCTGGCTCGACATTGTAGCTCAGTCTAGAAATTGAACAATTCTGGGAGACAGTCACCCACTGACCCTAGAAATTGCACAATCCCTTAGGGACATCCAACCTAGCTCATCCCAGAACTTGTGCAAAGTTTCATCCCAGGCTCACAGACCAATGGATGTGCCTTCATGTTGATTGGTTCCATCTAGGACCGAGCAAAACTAATTTGCATGCATAGGTTTTTTTTCCCGAAATAGAAAATGGCAGCATCCAAGATGCATCCCTAGATTTGAGTGATCTATTTTTAGAAGCTAGAGGTTACATGCATAGATCATTTTAGAAACCTCTCACCAAGTGTCTCTTTTTCCTATATTTGTTGTATGCACGTCGTAACCTCAATCTTATCAAATCTTATGAACCAAATGTTGCAGAGGTCATTCCTCACATCAATATTACAACTTTGACATCCCACATCACATCCAGGATTCTTTAGCACTTTCAACTTAGTTGTCTCAGAGTGAGTCTGCTTCTCATGTCTTGCACTACGTTTATATTGCTTTTTGCATTTCAATTTGTGTAAGCGTTTCCTGCTTGATTGTAATGAGCGCTTTCTTTCGTTTTGATGTATGTTAGCTTGTAGAAGCACCGTTTTAGTTTTCGTTTGCATCTCACTGCTGTCGCATGCATGACATTGTTTTTGCACCAACGGTCGTCGTTGCGGTGACCTGCCTCACACACATGCATGTTTTCCCATTCTATGAATCTTGTAGTTATTGGTTGCATGCATGATCATTAACTCTTGTTTACACTCAGTATCACCATGCATTAAGACTTCTCATGTTTTCAGTCTCCCGTCGGCGGGTCTAGGCTGCCTTAGCCCAGACCTTGCCTTGCCCGACTAGAATTACACATTTATGGAAGTGAAAGATCTACCTTCCCTCTATAAATTATGCAAGTATGGCCCAACACTGACCTCTAGTCTTGCATTATGCAATTCTGGGAGGTAGTGCCTTGTTGGCCCCAGAAACTGTTAAATGTAGTTTGCTCGTTTGCTTGTCACTGCTGATTGAAATTACGCATTGTGCAGTTTTAGTACTTAGCAAGCCAGGCTAGAATATGCATTGTGTAGTTCCAGTAGTCATTCAACCTCCCAACAGCCTGACCTATGCCTTGCATAGTTTTGGCAGCCAGTCTCCCAGCCTCTCGGTGAAAATTACACAATCTTCACAGACAGTCACACAGGTATGTTGCATGTCGGTCCTCCAGTTTTTTTTTGGTTTTCAAGTTTCAGATCGCTTTTCATGAGTGTTTCTATGTCTATAGTTATCACAGGTGTTCGTATGCCTCTGAGCAACATAGGTACAATAGCTTCCATGAGGGAAGAGTCAAAGACACTATTGAGAGTGCAACTAGGGATACAGTTGATCAAGTGTCTATACACTTGCCTATCTATGAAGACATCAAGTTGATCATGGACAAGGATATCAAGATGAAATGGCAGTAGCATCATAGCAAGCAACACCATTAGCAACAATAGAAGGTAGTAAACCTGCATGCGGAAAATGCAAGAGGAAGGTTGTTGACAACACAGAGGTAGAGCAAGGTTGCAAGTTCAAGCAGATCCACTTGTGATGAAAGAAACTTTGAAATCTAACGGTATGAGGTGACATCACGATAAGAAGATCACGCGAAGGCAGAGAGAGAAAAAGAGAAGCAGTTGTAGGTGTTGAAGTGGCAACTCAAGGAAGAATAGGATTTGCACAGATGAGAGAAGGTGTTGCAGCAGGAATAGGTACAACAGGAGGTGCAACATGCACAGATTGATGAAACTGTGCCCGTGCAAGTTATAGACCTAGCCTAGTAGTTCGCATGGAGCAGGAAGGGAGTGCCATTGATTTCATGAAAGGGTGTTTAGGAGCATGGATGTCATTATGCGCCTACATGCGATCCCACCCATTGGCACACTCACCGAGGTGAAGACAAGAACCAAGTCCAACCAGAGATGAACATGTATTTTGACAGGTTGATGTGCATAGTCACCAGCACACACTTGAAGGTCAATGCAAATGTTATGCATCAGTATGTTTTTGCTCTAGCTACACTCAAGACGATGATGCGCATGTTATCAGACGAGTTGGATACAGGAGCCATATTAGTGTACCCAGATGCAATGGAGGCACGAGTTCACTTATAGTAGGATGTCACCATTGAGTGCATAGACACCATCACGAACTACAAATCTTGGCATCATTTTGGCACCGTCAATCATCACGATCATGTCGAAGAATTGGTCTTCCCACAACTGCCTGATTCTTAGTGATAGCTTGCATGGCTTGCTCAAGCTTATTTTGTCTCACATGGGTACATGTGCAGATCGTATGTAACATCTTGTAAAGCGAAATTCCAAGTGTCGGTAGTTGAATGTAATAGTCATGTAGTAGTTGAAGAGTCATGAGGGTAGGTGAAGAGTCACAAAGGGGAATGTCAAGGGTCACCCCACCCTTTTCTATTTATAGAACCTCATAACTCATTGTAAGGGCTTTTGGGTAGCCAAGATTCTGTTAGGTGTATCTTAGAGAAAGCTTGGAGTGTATTGTAGCAAGCCTTGACTTCTCCACAGTGAAGAGCTAGTAAATCTCTTTTGAGGAGCAGGAGGCAATGGTTGTAACATTCCGTTGATGGGACTAGTGGTTGGTGATGGTTGTACTATATGACTGTAACTTTCACTTCTTAATATAACAAAGCCAGCACATTTCATGCATATGTTGTTATTGTATTTCAGTTATCTTTGTTACTTTAATGATATATGTAGTTGTTTGCTTACACATGTATGTGTAGACTCTTTCTTTATATGCATGTATGAATCTTGCTAAGATGTGCTATTGGTTTAACCATCACTTTGGATTGTTGGTTCACCTACCTTCTAGTTTGTGATGCAAATTTTCTCATTTGTTCCCTTCGAAGCTGCGTGTTTCCAAAGGTTTCCAAGTGGGGCACTCACCCCATTTTCCATGTGTTAGAACCATTCATGCACCTTCCTTGGCTTGATGCGCATGTCATGCCCTTGCTACCAACAAGGACATCCTACTTACCTCCATGCACAACCACGGTCAAGGAAATACCATATGACCCACTATTGGGACTATTACACCAAATGGTCTGAGGTCTAGTTGAGACTTCTTACCGGGGTGATCCCTTGACATAGTGGTAGGTCCAACACCGTCAACATTTTGGCACTAGAAGGAGGGCCAGATGATATGCTAATTGCTCACAATCTATTTTGAATATTCGTACATCTATCATGGAGTTTGTTATAGTTCACCCTCTGAAATCTCTATCGAATGGACATATCTTTCGCATTGAGAGGGAGTACTAGATCACTTGTCACGAATCATGTATGATGGTGAAGGTGAGTTGGCCTGGCCTGAGCACTTATATGACATCCATGTGCTAATGGAGAACGTGGAATATTTTAATGAAATAGAGGTCTATTCGTTTCTCACACACATACTTTGTGATCACCCATTGCGATGGTGTGGCATGCTACCTCATAACTCTGTGCACTCATTCGAGCAGTTCAATGATCTAATTGAACCTGTTTTTCACCATTTTGATCCTGAAGCACTTGATAAAAAAATATTAAACAACGGAAGGCCCCGCATGAATCACCTATGGATTTTTCGGAGTGCTTCCGTTTATTCATGTTTGAAGCTTCGAAAAGTTAGATGAAATTTCAGTATCTCATGGACAGATTTTAATATTGCCTTAGCAAATCAATCCATCCCAAGATGAAGTTGAATTTCAACCCCACTCAGTATACTTGATGAAGCTGCACAATCACAGACAAACACGATCACTGTCACAAGTGATTGTCTGTGATCCCCTCATCAAATAGATTTACCACTGTAGAGTGATGTGGGAGAACATGCACACACGTATGTTCAACTGTCACATACCCCCAACATCCTTTCTCAGAATTTTCATGCAGATTTGGTTGTGAAGCCCATGGGTTGTCACATGCATGTCTTACCTCAACCTCCATCTTCATGTTCTGTTGATCCTACGGATTACTCTATCTTGAGTTCTTCCATTCCAGACTCTACACTTGTTGTGAATGAGGATGAAGTCATCAACAAAGTTAGTGTTTCACAACCAACCAATGTTGTCATTCATGAAAAGTATGAATAGGAACCTAAACATCAACCCGTGGCAAAGGAAAATTCCCTTCTGCCTACGCCTCCTCCATTTTCCCTGACATTTTTGGTGATTCTACCATCCCTAACTTCGCATGTGTATCTTTGTCTACAGATGCACCCATTGTTGATCATTTGTAGAACACACCGAAAGTTAGCCCATCAACCAACAATGGAGAGGACAAATAATTCTTTGAAAATCCACTTTATTTTTCATCTACTTTTTCCGGAATCATAGAGGGTGAACATTCTTGCTTCTCATCCACCCCTCTTTGTGATTCATCAAATCGTGAGTATACCCAAAAACATCCTGAATTTTCTGATCTTGGTTGTCATGATCTCTCTACTTCTTCATCTGATGATGATGTTGATTCAATCGTTGTTAATCTGTCTAAGACATTGGTCTATGATGATCTATTTGCTGACGAAGTCGAAACCCCACAAACTGTCGAGGCACTTCAGATTGAGTTGATTCTTATGTCAGGCCCTCATTGTTCTGAGGTTGGTTTCACTTCTGATCAGGAAATTGTTCAAACACCCAAGGCTCCTCATCACTCATCTGTATGCACTGAAGATCAATCCAACACTCATATTTCGCTTCCTCCACTCAAACTACACGATCCCATCGCTCATGCATTGGAGGAATATTACACAACAAGAACACTTATGCAAAATAACTGGTCTATGTTTCTCATGTTTGTTTGCATGTCACATTCAAGAGAATATGCACACTTAACATCTATACACAGTGTAGCACAACACCAAGGTAAGTCCATGGATTGCATGTCACGCATTTGCACTCACTTATGTTTTGTGGACACATTTAAACTTGGAGTGTGTTTGACTTCACTGATATATCTTTCATGTTCGTTGGTTCACATAGTTGTACTATTCACGAACCATGCCTTCACCAACATGGGTCGACCAATGCACCGGTGGCTGCATTGGAAGTATCACTTTCCATAAGTAGACCCATGCATCGTTAGTTTAGGAGTAGGAGTAGTGTTTGCTTTTTGGTTCGTTTTCTTGCATCCATGTTTGCTTCTTACTTTTCATGTTTGTTTGTTTCCCTGCTTGTTTTCTTACTTGCTTTCCTTACACATTTACTTCTGCTTTTGCTTTGTTTTGTCGTTTGTTCGCTTGTTTATGTTCGTAGATTAGTTTCGCACGAAACCATGTGCAACTCTTGAAATAAGCTGGGTAAATTACAAGAGAACTTGTGCAATTATCAAACTTGGTTATCAGTCACCTTGCCTCTTTATGAAGAACTTGTTGTCTTCATTCCATGATACATCAATGGAAAATATGTTCTGATCGAAGTGAGCCTTGGTGAAAACACAACGCTTGCACGCTAACTAGTGTCACCTACTCTAGTCGGTTGATTTGGGTTAACCTTTGTCAACTCAGTCAAGTAGAGTAAGGTGAGGGGGAAAACCTTAACAAGCACGTTAGAAGTATATGAAAACTACTTCTCTGAAGGAAAAGCCTCTTCTACTCTCAATAAGTCAGGATCCCTTTTCCACCTCTGAAATGAATAAGTGCTATGCACAGTTATGAAAATGAAAATGTGAAAAAAATTCCAAAAATGAAAAATAAATAAGGTGAAAGAAGAGAAAGGCTTCCTGCACAGAGAGGTGATGCAAGTAACTCCACCGGGGTACTAACCAGGCTCGTGGTAGTGGAGCGATGCTTTTTTTCCTACGTGACTCCCTCGAGGTACTGTCCAGGCCTACTGGCAACGAAGCAACACTAGAGATGAAATTAAAGCTCTGATGATCATATGGATTGTGCACCAATATACCCCTCATCCCAATTGAAACAATTGTGTTGGCTTGGCTTGGAATGTGTGCCAACAGATTAAGATCCTAGTGGATGCTACATATTACAATCAAGAAAGTGTGGAAGCCAAGACGATTAGAGAACTGAAAAATACTTCCGGGGGCGTGAGAGCTAGAGATCTACCAATTTGTCTCCAATTGTTGTAGCGGTTATAACCACCCTCCAAAAATTTTCCTTAGCTTCATTTTGGAGCCTCCCTACCAACCATCCTTACTAGCATGTCTTACATTGTCAAGTACATAGGCTTCAACTGAGTTTCAGTGGCCTGTCAGCTTGTGCATGTCAGCTTGTTTGTCTCCCTCCCATAGGCTGACATTCTGGACTTAGACTATTTGCTGGCTGAGACACTACCCCAGAAAATTGTACAATTCTAGAGGGGAACTAGTTTTCCCTCTAGAAATTATGCAAATAAGTTTGGAAACCTGCTGGGCTCCAGAATTATGCAGAACAATTAGGTAGTCCTCCTTCATAAAACTATGGAATCTAGCCTACCACTATAGCCCAGTCCAGAAATTGCGTAATTCTGGGAGACAGTCACCTATTGACCCTAGAAATTGCATAATTCCTCAGGGATAGCCAACCCAGCTCAACCCAGAAACTGCACAAAGTTTCATCCCAGGCTTGCAGACCGATGCATGTGCCTTTAGGTTGATCGATTCCCTCCGGGACCGACCAAAACTGATTTACATGCATAGGTTTTTTTTACCAAAGTAGCAAAAGGTAGCATAAAAGAGGCATCCTTAGATTTGAGGGATCTGTTTTTAGCAGCTGGAGGTTACATGCATAGATAATTTTAGAAACCTCTCACCAAGTGTCACTTTTTCCTATATTTGTGGCATGCACGTCGTAACCTCGATCTTATCAAAGCTTACGAACCGGACACTACAGATCTCATTCCTCACATCGATCTTATAGCTCTGACATTCCACATCACATCCAGGAGTCTTCGACACTTTCAACTTAGCTATTTCAAGGTGAGTCTGCTTCTCATGTCTTACATTACATTTCTGTCATTTTTTGTGTTTCTCTTTGTTTAAGTGTTGTCTACTTGATTTCAATGAGCACTTTTTGTCATTTTGATGTATGTTAGCTTGTAGAAGCACAATTTCAGTTTTTGTTTGCATCTCACTGTTGTCGCATGCATGAAATTGTTTTTGCACCAACAATCATCGTTGCGGCGACCCGCTTCACACACATGCATATTTTCCCATTCTTTGAATCCTACACTTAATGTTTACATGCATGATCATTCATTCTTGTTTACACTCATTATCACCATGCATTCAGACTTCTCATGTTTTCAGTCACCCAATGGCGGGTCTGGACTACCTTAGCCCAGATCTTGCCTTGCCCGGCTAACATTGCACATTTCTGGAAGTGAACGCTCTTCATTCCCTCTAGAAATTGTGCAAGTCTTCCCCAACACTGACCTCCAGGCTTGCATTGCACAATTCTGTGAGGCAATGCCTTGTTGGCCCCAGAAACTGCGCAATGCAATTTGTTGGTTTTCTTGTCACTACTGACTGAAATTGTGCATTGCACAGTTTCAGTCATTAGTAGGCCAGGTTGGACTTTGCATTATGTAGTTCCAGCAATCATTTAGCCTCTCGATAGCCCGAAATATTCCTTGCATAGTTTTTGTAGTGAGTCTCCCAGCCTCCTCGTGAAAATTGCGCAATCTTCACAGATAATCACATAAGTATGTTGCATGTCAATACTCAAGTTTCTTTTGGTTTTCAACTGACAGATTGCTTGTCATGAGTGTTGTTATGTCTCCAGGTATCATATGTGTTTATTTTCCATTTAGCATCACAAGTACAATAACTTCCAGGAGAGCAGAGTTAAAGACATCGTTGAGAGCGCAATTGGGGATGCAGTCGATCAAGTGTCTATAAAATTGCCTATCTATGAAGACATCAAGTTGTTCATGGACAAGGATATCAAGATGAAATGGCAGCAACATCACAACGAGTGGCACCATTAAAAATAGAAAAAGGTAGCAAACCTGCGTGTGAAAAATGCAAGATGAAGGTTGTTGACAGCACAAAGGTGGAGAAAAGTTACAATTTCAAGCAGATCCACTTGTGATGAAAGCAGCTTTGAAGTTTAGGGCTATGAGGTGACAACACGACAAGAATATCGTGTGAAGGCAGAGAGAGAAAAATAGAAGGAGTTGCAGGTACTGAAGTGGAAACTCAAGGAAGAACAGGAGCTACAAAGATGAGAGAAGGAGTTGCAGCAGGAACAGTTATAGTAGGAGGCGCAACATGCACAGACTGATGAAACTACACCCATGCAGGTTATATACTAAGCCCAGTAGCTGGCACATAGTAGGCAGGGTGAGCAGTTTCATCAATCACATGCAAGGGTGTTCAGGAGCATGGATGTAATTATGCACCCGCATGCGATCCCACCCATTGGCACACTCACCGAGGCAAAGAAAATAACCAAGTCCGACCGGAGCTGAACATGTATTTTGAAAGTTTGATTCATATAGTCACCAACACACACTTGAAGTTTAGCACAGATACTCTGCATCAGTATGTTGCTCATCCAGCTGCACTCAAGACGATGATGCGTATGTTATCAGATGAGTTGGACAGGGAAGCCATATAAGTGTACCCGGATGCAACAGAGGAAAGAGTTCGCTTACAGCAGGATGTCACCATTGAGTGTGCGGACACCATCACGGATGACCAAGCTTGGCATCATTTCACCATCATCAATCATCATGAGGATGTCAAATTTTGGGTCTTCCCACAACTGTCTGATTCTTAGTGATATCTTGCATGGCTTGCTCAAGCTTATTTTGTCTCACATGGCTACATGTGCAAATTGTATGTAACATCTTGTAAAGTGAAAGTCCAAGTGTTGATAGTTGAATTTAATAGTCATGTAGTAGTTGAAGAGTCATGAGGGTAGGTGAAGAGGCATACAGGGTAATGTCCAGGATCACCCCACCATTTTCTATTTATAGAACCTCATAACTCATTGTAAGGGATTTTGGGCAGTCAAGCTTCCGATAGGAATATCTTAGAGAAAGTTTAGAGTGTATTGTAATGAGCCTTGACTTCTCCATAGTGTAGAGCTAGTACATCTCTTTGGAGGAGCAGGTGGCAATGACTGTAACGTTCCGAGACCAGTGGTTCGTCATGGTTGTACTATATGATTGGAACTTTCACTTCTTAATATAACAAAGCCAACACGTTTCATGCATATGTTGTTATTGTATTTCAGGTATCTTGGTTACTTTAATGATATATGTAGTTGTTTGCTTACACATGTATGTATAGACTCTTTCTGTATATGCATGTATGAATCTTGCTAAGATGTGTTGTTGGTTTAACCATCACTTTGGATTGTTGGTTCACCTTCCTTCTAGTTTGTGATGCATCTTTGTTCATGTGTTCCCTTCCAAGTTGCGTGTTTCCACAGGTTTCTAAGGGGCAAACTCACCCCACTTTTCATGTGTTAGAACCATTCATGCACCTTCCTTGGCTTGCTGCACACGTCACACCCTTGCTACCAACAAGGACATCCTACTTACCTCTATGTGCAACCACAGTCAAGGTGATACTGTACGACCCATTGTTGGGACTCCTACACCAAACGGTCTGAGGTCTAGTTGGGACTTCTTACTAGGGAGATCCCCTGACATGTTGGTGGGTCCAGCACTGTTAGCACAACCTTATCTAAACCACACAATAATTTCATGCACCAATATATAGTGCTAGGTTTTACTTGCTATTTGCATTATCAACTGCCACTTGCTCTATTCATGCCATAGGTTCACTCCCATTAATTTGCAACATATCCCACTCTTACTTTCAAATTACATGTTATAAATAGTATCCTACCCCCATGAACATCCTATACTAGCAACTATTCCATTCATTGTTGTCCATGTTGTAATATATTTCTATAGGACGAGGAACCGTAACAAACTTTCCATGAATTATTTTTTAGCCTTATATATATTTCTTGTCTATTTTATGGCCATGTCCTTATAATTTCCTAGCACATATACATTACTATTTGTAAGCTTTGAATTGATCAAATGCTGATGCTCACTTTGCAACTACAATTTGTTGTCCTCTTGCTCACCAACTTTGCAGTTTCACTTGTTTTGTTGGCCTTTGTTTCCACCTTTTGGAGAGAATCATCATGATGAGTGGCCTTGTGTTGCTAGTAACATATTGGACTTTATCTTGTATAGGTTTGCCCCATCATCCTAGTAATTCGATGCATTCCACAATGCCACTCATTCTCTCCAACAAACCTCAATTTACCTCTTTTTCATGCTCATTAAAATATTATGAAAAATATTTTGTCAAGCTTCATTTTATTAATTTTTAATACCCTCTAAAAATTCATGAAAGATAAACAATTTAAGATATTTTTATCTGTTCTTCATTCTTATTAAAACCAAATGAAAAAGACATGTTCGAGCTTACTTTCCAACTATTGTTTGTGGTCATATGAAGGATACTTATGCCCAAAAATAAAAAAAATTGGGGGGAAAACACTCATTTATTTTTATATATCAAGGTAGTAGTCAATCATGTCACTCTTGAACATAGAACTTGTTTGCATCTATCTCATAATTGGGTCATTTCTTTCCTCAAAGATGTTTCATGAGTCTTGTTACTCTTCCTTGTTGGTTGTCCTTCTGTTGAAGCCCTGAAAATCGGGTCTAGAACAAGGGGGATACCCACCCGGTCCGGACCTTGGTTAGCAGCTCCTTTTCCGTTTGGTGTAGTGGGTCCAATTGGGGATATGGAACCAGTTTCCCAATTTATGTGTGTGTGTTGAGAATTAATATTTCCTTTCTAATAATTTCTAAGTAAAATACTTTTATTCTAAATCTAATGTAATTGTAATCTAATGAACAGAAATATCTAATTCTAAAACTAACCTGGGATTTAATCTTTCAGTTATGCGATCTAAAATGATTTCAAATGGAAATTGGTAATAAAGATCATTCAATTTCTATGAGAAAAGAATTCAATAAAGGTAAACTATTTCGTATAAAAAGTTAGACGAAACAGTTGTGGAAAACATATCACATAATAAGTTACTCATATATTAAGCATAAATAAGTAGCTATCACTGTACAGAAGTTCCAAATGATAACTCAAGCATTTAAGCATTCATATATAAATAACTAAACATGAATATCACCTTAACACATAAGAAGAAATAGTTGAGAGATAAAAGTACCATTTATAACTAGTTCTACTCATGAGCTTCAGTAATAATGATTTATCTCTTCTTAATCCAACATCCACTAATAGTACAAAAGTGCAACATCAGTAGTAGATATTAAACGCAGATATCAATAAATACTGTTCCATTCATTCATCAAAACCTCCTCAGAGGGTGTAAAAGTGCATGTTATGAGGACAAGTTTTTGACAAATTTCAGGACCCTTCTCTAAATGCATGAGAAGGGTTTAAATACTACTAGCTAAATCTAAAAATAATTTATTACAAAAATGTAGGATGCAGTTTAAATGGCTGTCCTCATTTAAGGCAAAAATAAAGCAAAATTAAAACTAAAATTGAATCTAAAACTAAAACTGGCAACTAACTATCTATGTATATATTCCTTATAGTTGCAAGCATTCAGCATTTGCTTGAGGAGAGTTGGCTCGTTGACTTCCAACCTTAGTTGTCCTGCGAAAATGAAATCGGCAAGTGTTGGCGCCATCTTCTCGGTAGAGTTAATGATACATTTAAGAGTCATGCACTAGTTGTGTGGTTTTAACAATTATGTCCAGTAAGAATCCCAATTTAACTTGGTTAACCTTTTGATGGACTCTACTCTCTCTTGAGCCTTCTGTCTCCAGCTTGTCTGTAGGTGTTGTACATTTGGTAAATATTTACATATCTCTTGAGAATATCCTTGATAAATACCATTGGCTTTAGAGTTCAAGTTTTGCTTTTCACCTTTAGTGCCTTTTTCTACAATTTTCGGGCTTACAGGCGACTGAGTGATTAGAGGCTTTCCTTTTCAAGGGGTTTTGCCTAGCCTAGTGCTTGGCGCTAATCACGCATCGAAAACTGCCTCCGTTTCTCGATCCGGGCTTCCCTGGTGCGCTTTTCACCTCTTGCGTGTTTTTTGTTAGAGGATATAAAGCTTAAATTTTGTGAAAATAACGACTTCGTGAGTTATTGGTTCTGAGCTTTAAATTCTCTTTTTGTGATATCAGCATCATCCAGTACCCATTTGACCATGTCCGTGTATGGAAGAATTTTTGGCCTTGCTGCTATCCGGTTTTTATAGACATATTTGGGCACTACAACCCCCATCATATATGTCCATAAACCAAGGGATTCTGAGTCCCTAAAAATGTTATTTCATACCCTAAAGGAACAAGGTCAGCTAATTGCATCATCTCCGAGAAGTTCTCCATGGAAAACTGCTCATAACTGGTCAAAACTAGACCATACAGACTGCTCAGTGCTAAGGGTGTGATGCATCTCACCTTCCACATGCAAAAAGTGCATACTAAAAATCCCTTCTGTAGGGTGCGATGGGTGAGAGTAGACAAATGCCAGAGACAGTTTGCAAGGTGGATGATCATGGAATCTTCCAAAAACTTCTACTGTGGCACTTGCCTCTCTAAATTCACCTAGGGATGAGTAAGAGATCATGAATCTCCAAGTGGAACAAAGAACTATCAGAGAGAGGAAACTAATCAAAATCCCAGAAGTTGACTCACCCCCTACAAACATCTATATATGGATCCGTCATCCCAGAGATCCAGAGGCTGGAATATTGTATCTTGTAAGGAAGTGTTGTTGGTTTCTTGGTGGAACATCATAGTGTTGGGTGATCTAAGCTTTTCATGAGGTGAAGAAGGGCTTTCATGCTAGGAGGATGAAACTGGGTCAGATCAATGGGTTGTAATCCTCTCTTCTAATCTTTATATCAATAAAGCTATTCAAGTTTTCCTCCACATTCTTGTATGTTTGATGATATATGCATTTGTGTGGTCAATATATATCTATTCGTATATTGTTTATGATTGTAGATCTCTATACTTTGAAGGTATTATGCTGCTTTGACTTTACAAGTACTCTTTGAAGCAGGGTAATCAAGGAATAAGTGGCAAAGATCTATGAGAGGGGAGAAGGAACAAGCAAGGAACAGAACGAAAGATTGAGGTTGGTACTCTTTGCTCCTCTCCTATCTACTTCTCATAAAGGAAAACGAAATTAACTTTAGTTTGTTTGTTTCTAAGATAGCTACCCGTCTTAGTGGGACTAGTAGCTCTGCATGGACACTAGATTTCCTGATAACAAAATGGTGACTCCACTGGGGAGCAAATAGCTTCTTTGCTTGTCTATATTTGTTTGCTTTATAAACTACAGATGGAGCCTGAAGTCAAGTGAACTAGACTTCGAACTGCATTTTCTATGCAAGTGCAAAGTAGATCAATGTTGCTTCAGTCTATCTCCAAGTTTTGTTTATAAACTGAACAATTGATTTGCAAACATCCTAATTTCCCTGGTGGTGGCTCAAGTAACCTCATTAGATCATCCCCTGTGATTTTCATTTACTGACTATCATTAGATTGGCCTAAATCCATAAACTAAGTTGCAAACTGTGACCAGAAACCAAGTTGAAGTCTCGTCCCTAGACCCTCGCACCTTCTCCTCTTGGGAATCTGGATGCATCGCACCTCCCGTGTGCAGTAGGTGGGATGCATCGCTCTTTCCCTGTGTTACAGGTGCGATGATTAGATAAGACTATTTCTACTTCCATATTTTGGTTTCTGTTCACTCTCTTCAGCTTTATTAAGGATTTTTGTTGTCTATGATCAGTATACCATTGTGGAAACTCCCTTCCTTTGCATGATTTAGCCTCCATTGTACAAAGAACTGTAAATGTTTTTATATATTGTTCACCATTTATGGTTCTCCTTTACAAAGAAGTAGCATAATCAAACTATCGTCTTTTGATTTGAAAGTGTTGCAAGTGTCATTTTAAGTCAAGGAAAAGAATACTACTATTATTGATTGTCAATTACACTGTTACTCTTGTATTTGATTTGAATTAATATTTTTTCAAGTGTCGAAATCAATTTTCAATTCAAAATCGCAAAGTGTTGTCATTATCTTCCTTTCGTCTTTTGAAGAGAAAATCGATAGTATTATTGCTTGAAACAATTCAGATTTTTACTTAGCATTATTTTTGTCATTCACACATTAAGAAAGTGAAAACAAATACATGCATGTGCATTTGCATTTAGACTGCTTGTTGATTTTGATTTAGGACAGTGCATCTAGTGTGTGCTCTCTACTCTATGTTAAAAGAATCACGCTTCTCTTTCCTTAGTAGCTAGGATTTTCATCACAAAAAGAAGATTAAATGATTGTTTATCATCTTAGATTGCATTTTAGGAATTGTATATCTACATCACGTGGTGAACCTGAAAGGCAAAATTCTTAAGAAAGATCAACTGTAAAATAAATTCAATGAACATAAAAACGCTTTGGAACCTAAAACACAACATTTAGAAGTCTAGGCTAGAGATGTATTCCGACGTTGTAAAGCCTGGTAACTATCGCTTTCATCTCAGGTTGGGTGATTCCTCCTCTTTGAGACGACCAGTGCCAGTACAGACTTGTGCTCCCACGTATCGTTGAGTATATATTGGGACACCACGATAGGCTATATCCTTTCTCCTTAGGAAGCCATGTCTGCCACCCTATCGATCGTAATGCACTTAACACAGGATTCGGGAAGATTGACCGTCGTACCGTAAAAATTATTCTGCAGTTTTGCGATTGGTTTGGTAATCCCTCTATCTAGATTTCTAGGGTAGTCTCTTTCATTCCTTTTCAGACTCCTTAAAGGAAAAGGTCCATCTGAGCACTTGTCACTTCGGGCTCATTAAAAATTGAAGGCGACTAGAGTCATCTTTAGCTTTTTCTCGAATCTTAAAAATTGAAAAAGCAAGTTGTGTCAAAACACCATAAAATTTATTTTAATCAGAATAACATCACTGTTCCCTCATTGGTCTTAGGTTGAGAAAAATGGAGTCCACCAACCAAGGATTTCCCCTTGGGGGAAATCGTAGTCCCTTCTCCTCTTGGGGAGATGTTGGTGCACCTCATATGGCCACATTGTCCCTCCCAGGATTGACAATCAGCTTGTCAATATGGCTCATCTCGACCTCTGTCGTTTAAACCATCGTGATTCCTGAGCAATCAAGTCAGCAACTAGATGATACTAGGTTATCTCCCAACCTTCTGCTTCGCTTATTTCTCCCTCCCCTCCCTCCTCTTTACTTGGTGAAGCTGGTAAAGCTAAAAACTAAGTAACTGAGAAGAAGAAGAAAGGGAAGGAGAAAGAGAAGAAGAAAAAGGAGCCTAAGGCAAAAAGGGGAAACCATGCATCATCTAGTGAAAATCCACACACTGCACCGTCCAAACCTAAGTCTCCATGTGTCATTTGCAAAGGAGACCACTGTCATTGAGATTGTCCTTGCATCCCTCAGATCTTAAGGGACTTGTCTCCTCGTTTGCACAATCCGGTGTCGTCAACCTCTGACAATCATGTTGAGAGTACACCGTCAACTAGTGAAAACAAAATCTCTGGGCAGAAAGGAAAATATAAATTTCCTTGCAGACTGTGTGAAGGCAATCATGCCATCCACTGTTGTCCCTTCCTGGATGAAGCTAAAAGAGTCTTGGATAACCGTCCTGCTTCACCGCTATGGCTTCCTCCTGGGTACAGGAAACTCTTGCTAAGTCCATCGCTAGTTCAAAATCCGACTGACACACCTTTGTGTTCGGTCGAAGCATCTATCGTTGAAGATAAACCTTCTGAGTCAACACTGGACCAAAGTCAACAGGTCGAGATGGAAGTCGACTCGGTCTTGTCATCAGAAGGTCCATCTTCAGATGATACAGTCACCGAAGAGAATGAGAACGACACAATTCAAATGCTTTTCGTAAACACAGACTCTGATGAACATGGGGGCAATCTACCCGTTCCTTTACCATAGGAAGGAAATTCATTAGAGTCGTATCCGGCCGCTTATTCAATCCCACCTCCAAGCAACCTAGTCATTTCCTTATACTGGAATCTACTGGGCAGACCCCATCTACCGTCTAACGTACCATTCTAAATCATTGTACAAACTTATAGAATGGTCATGGTCGGTACTATCATAGATGAAGAGGCTTCTGTGAGTATCCTTTCCTCAACTGCTTGGAAACCGATTGGTTCACCATCGCTTCTACCTGGGATGAGAAATATGACAGGCTTCGACAAAGGAACCAGTCGACTATTAGGGATCCTTCCAAATTTGCCTATAACTTTGAGAGGGAAAAATGCTTATCTAAACGTAATGGTAGTTCAAGGACCTTTAGATTATAATCTACTCCTTGGGCATGACTATATTTATAACATGGGAGCCATTGTCTCCTCACTCTTTCGAGTAATGTGTTTTCCGCATGAAGGCCTAGTGGTCCAGCTCATAGACTAGCTTTCATTCCCCGGATCACACATAGCTAATAGTCAAAATGCCATCCCTAACTGGTCTTTTCACGCAAGGAATGTCTCATCAATCTCCAGTCCGTCCACCTGAAGAGTGCGAGTAATTTTGTGGCCATGATTGAAACCCAGGGGGCATGCACCCTGGTCTGCTTTGGCAAGAAAATTCTGGGTATAGGGTAGGTTTCTGTGAAGGATATATGACTAGTCTAACACACCCGTCCATTTAGGAAAATGGGATTAGACTGGAATAAGATTCCCTCGTCAAGGTTAGGTGATTGGAGCTACAATCACCTTTGTCCGATGAACTAAGTCGAGGAAGTGTTTTTGTCTACTATGTGGATGGAACCATCTTGAAAATGTGAGAACTTCTATATGGTAGCCTGGAAACTCTATTTCACTATACCTGGGGGCATGCAAACCTTTTTGCATGCAAGTGAAAAGCGATCATTTATTTTCTTAGTTTCTAGATTCTTAACCCTTTAAACTCGTAGGATTGGTTGCTCCTAGCTTACATCAAGAAAGGATACGGAGCAAAGTTTCGAATGGTGCAAGCTCCTTAAAAATTGAACCTATCAGTGAGACATCCTTATTTTACAATTGGCGTGAGCAGTTTTACACAAAGTTCAAGCTCGTTAAAAATTAAACCTAAGCAACGAGAATATGTTCCGCCAGAGTTTAAGCTCATTAAAAAAATGAACCAATATCTAGTAAATAACCATTGTGAATGCATTATCATCAGCTTTTGAGCCTTGGTCGTGTTCTTACCATCACCTCCACTCTGTTTTGGCCGATCATATGCCTCCATTTGATTGTTTACCCTTTTGAGGAACAACTGCGACAAGTGATTCTGTTAGCCATCCTTGTAACACTATCATGATTGGAAAATTCCAAACCTTACTTGGAACCAGCTGCTACCCAAAAAGATCACTTGTTCCTCAAAAACAAGTCTCCTTTAATCCCTTTTCATCTGACTCGTAAAATATGAAAATATTGCCGAGAAATTGGCCTCTCTAGCTTGTTAAAGCTATCGGAAGTGCTATCCCTCCTCTAGATTTTAATCTTTTTGGACCTGAGGGATTATTACACAAAAGGATCGAGCGCTTTCCTTGTTCGGCTCATTAAAACTATCGAAAATTCATCCCTTTCGTATTATTTTATACTTTTTTGGACTTAAGGGATTATATGACGAAAAAGGGTTATTGGAGTTTCCTTTCTATCCCTTTTCAGACTCTCTAAAATTGAAAAAGGACTGAGTTGTCTTTGTCATTAAACTCATTAAAACCGATAGCGACAAACTTGTCCATATAGATGAGAACGAGTTTCAGTGTCGCTAGGCTCGTTAAAACATAGTGACAAGTTTTCTCGAAGGGCAAATTATAGAACAAGAATATATTATCCTCCTCAAGCTTGACAAAAATAAATAGGTATTGGTCAGCAATGACTGGGGAAAATTGGGAAGAAAACTTGAAGAAACTTTATTGGTAGCGAGTCGCTCTTGAA
>APFE031498359.1:0-10630 GCA_000404065.3 Pinus taeda
ACTATTTTTGGCATGCATGACATACACATGTGGATTCTTGGTTCTGATCTATCATTAGCATGGAGGATGGCCTTCATCGACAGTGGATTTCCTAACCTTTCCATTTCCTATATAGCCATGGTGATTGTGGTTTTACTTTCATTATTTTGTTTTGGTTGATTCTCATGTTTCCTTAGTTTGGGTTGAGTCATTATTCTTGGAAGCCCTAGTTGAACAAATGCTCTGGAAGCCCTGTAACAGCTTAGGATGAGTTACTAGTCCTGGAAGCCTTGGTTGGCCAATCGCTCTAGAAGCCCTTGGTGGGTTTAGTTGCTAGTCATGGAAGCTTTGGTTGGAAAAACGCTCTAGAAGCCCCATATAAGTTGTGGGTTGAGTTACTAGTTCTGAAAGCTTTGGTTGGACAAATGCTCTAGAAGCCCTAGAAGGCTTGGAAGGAGACCAATCCAATGATAGTTTTGGTGATGTCCGGACATGAGGTGGAATCACTGTTTGATGGGTTGAGGTGGATGGCCTCTGGAAGCCTGGATGAATTTTGATTGATGTGTTTTATGAGATCCCACATTCATTCTTGGAATATGGCATGGAGGTGAATAGCTGAAGAGAGATTTGGCTCAACCATTCTTTTTTCGGGTGGAACATGGTAGTCCCATCTCCAGTTGGTTAATTGCATTCATTAATGAGAAATCCTTTCCCTTGATTTCCGTGTGTAAAGGCTGTGATGTATTAATGGATTTGATGGTTTTCATGTTTATTGTACTTTTGTTCCTATTATGTCGGTTATATGCACATTTTATGATAACAATTATCTATGGCCTTCATCATGTTTTTACTTGTATGTGAATGGATAAAGTGTTTATGACCTAATAGATGATAATGTAACAAATGGCATGAGAGAACAATGGTTCATAGTGATTCTTAGATAAGTATGAGATCCCTACACTTAACTCTATTATTTACACCTGTAGATTACATGTTGATGATATGTTTGACGGAATGCCTGTGATGGCTAGTAGGGATCCAGTCAAGGTCTTGAACAAGTATTTGCTTTAGTATTGTCATTTCCATGTTACTTTAATGATTTGAAGAGATGGATCAGTTTTGGGTAGCGACCTGGGCTCTGGGCCTGAAAAAGTGGCTCAAATCCCGAAGTCACTGGAACAACACTGAAATTATGGTCCACAGTCACTGGTAGGTAGGCCTGTGAGTGCGACTTTAGATTGTTGGTTGCTCCCTTGCCCATAGCATTAGAGTGACTATTGCCCAAGAGACCTAAAATAACAGTGGGACCCAAGGATAGGTTGTTTGAATGGCTGACTTGTCCTCTGAGGGTTTTATTGATGATGTTGGATATCTGTATGGTGTGTTTCCATCGATTCCACTTCCTTAATGTGACTTAGGAGGTTGAATCATATCATAGTGGCCTCTCATCGCATGTTTACCCCAACTGATCGATTGCTTGGGTAGATGTGGGAGGATTGTTTTACACAAAACAAGAAAGACGTTGTAGAGATATGGGTCTGTGTGGACTACTGCAGTTTGAACAATGCTTGTGTGCATGACCCATTTCATACACCACTCAGTGATTAAGTTATAGATAATGTAGCGGGGAGTGAAACCTACTCTTTTACATATGGATTCTCTCATTATCACCAATTCATGATCGTCGAGGAGGATTAGAAGAAAACTATATTTACTACAGAATGTGGATCCTATGCCTATCATGTTATGCCATTCGGTCTCAAGAATGCACCCGCAGTGTTCTCAAGAATTGTAATTGTCACCTTTAGAGATTATATCCACATGTTCCTAGAAGTTTATATGGATGAATGGACGATTTATAGTCTGTTGAAGAAACACTCTAGTTTGCTCAGGATCATGTTCGATTGATGTAGACAACTACAAATATCACTGAATTTGAAGAAATGCATATTTGCAGTGCATTTTGGCATGATTTTGGGCCACATAGTGTGAAAAGAAGGAGTATACATAGATCTTTCCAAGGTTGTGATGATGGTGAATATGGACCCACCCACAAGTATAAAACAACACATATCCACTTTGGTACATACAAGGTACTAAAGGAGATTTATCCACAACTATGCGTCGATCACTGCACCTATGGAGAAACTGCCGAGGAAGGCTAAACGATTCATGTGGTTGGAAGAATGTTAAGCTGCACTCAACATACTGAAAGAAAAACTAGTAAGTGTGTTGATTCTTGTCTACCATGATTGGAATAAATAGTTCCATGTCCACATTGATGCATTAGGCATTGCTCTGGGTGTTGTTCTAGCTCAGTCGGGGGAAGGGAGCCTCGACCACCCAATTTATTTTTCCAATAGAAAATCATCCATAGCAAAAAAGAACTATACCACAACTGAGCGGGGAGCATTGGCGATGGTATATTCACTTAAAAAAATTAGACACTATTTTCTAGGAGGCCCGTTTAAGTTTTTTATTGACCATTCCACTTTGAAATATTTAGTGAACAAGCATGTGATTGAAGGAAGAATTTGCAGGTGGTTGTTGTTATTCTAGGAATTCACTTTTGAGGCAATTGTTAAGCCTGATCAATTGAATGTGGGACTTGATCGCCTCTCATGGCTGGAATGAGGAGAAATTGGAGGATCCCTGGATGATTGCTACCAGACATCGATTTATTCCTAATTGAAGCAATACCAGATTACCTAGAAGACATTGCGACCTTTTTAGCTACAGGAAGATGCCAAGATGAATATACAACCACACAAAGGAGGCATATGACCGTCTAAGTTGTCGATTATTAACTGATTGTGAGGAAAATATATAAATTAGGCCTTGATCAGATGTTGCATAGATGCATCCTTCGCCATGATAAACACAATGTATTATGGGAATGTCATTCAGGAACTATGGGTGGCCACATTGAGGGAAAGGGTACCACAAGGAAAGTGTTGCAGGAAGGACTATGGTGGCTGACGGTTTTCAAATATGCATAAGGATATGCTCAAGGCTATGATGTTTTCCAAAGGGGAACTGCTATTGCAACTGGTATGTGAACTGCAAATATTTGAGAAATGGGTGGTCGAATTTATAGGGCCCATCAATCTATCTATGCATCACTCTCATGCCAGGTATATAATCACCACAACAGATTACCTCACCAGATGGGCAGCAGCAGCACTGGTTAAGGACTGTATTGCGGATACTGCCACCAGATTCATATTTTAGAATATCATATCCAGATTTGGGTGCCCCAAGAGTCTCACTAGTGATCAAGGGACCCACTTCATAAATGAAACAATTTCCTCCTTACTTGAAAATTTCATGATACAACACCACAGAAGAAACATGTATCACCCTTAGGCTAATGGTACCACAGAGGCCTTCAACAAGATATTGGAGAAAATTTTAACCAAGATATGCTCAACCAATCTGGATGATTGGGACGAGAGAGTCTTGATGACTCTATGGGCATACCGTACAATTGTTAAGTGGTTACACAAGCATACACCTTTCTAGCTTCTGTATGAACAGGAAGTGGTGATACCAATTGAATTTTCTATCCCTATCCTTTTCATAGCTCAGACCACTCGTATGACAGAGGAGGAATCAATTCAGAAGAGGCTAGATGAACTCTCAGAGCTTGATGAGGCAAGGTTTATGGTAGAATTCCATCAAATGGTCGAAAACCAAAGCCAAAAGGCATGGCATGACATACATATTAAGAATAAATCATTCACAATCGGAGGGAATGTTCTTCTATACAACAAAAAATTCTTGAAGTTTTCCAGAAAGATGCAAATGCATTGGTTAGGGTCGTTTGTTGTTGCGAAAGTGAGGGAGTCAAGATTTGCTAAGCTTGCGCAACTGGATGGGGTATTGCTACCAGGTTGGGTGAACAGTGCATTCTTGAAACCCTTCCATAAATAAAACAATTTTAATCAAAATTGTTTGGGTCTCCGGAAGGAGACCATAGTTAGGAGTAAGCAAGAGTAGGTAGGATTCATTTAATTGGGTCCTCACTAGTCGCGCTAGTCAATTTTTTTCTCTAGTCACTCAGTTCTTTACATTTCCAAATAAAAAGTCCCACCAAGTCATTCCCAGTTGCGGATGTCCTTTCACCACACCACAACTGATTGTGGTCGGGGGAAGTCACACGTGTTAAGAGTCCTTTCTGTAATAATTAGACAATAATTCTAGTGTCAGCCCGAATTCCTGTTACATCTTTCCCATTATAGCAATAATCAATGCCTAAGCATCTTCCATCATGATAACATAATTACCCATTAACTCCGCCTTTCCTTTTTCAGAATTGTGTCATCTGATTCAGGTCTAGATCAGTCAATCGCATGATTAACACGATTGAGTATGCATAGAGAAAGTTACCATAGTAATTATTTAGGAGGTCTCGTCAGAAACATCGTGTCGATCTAGTCTGCTTAATTTGCATGGAAATGTCGAATTCATCAGAGTCTGAAACCAAGGTGGCAGAGTCGTTTAGTCTAAAGTCAGGTTCTAGGTTCTGTCATTCTAAAATCAGATACTAGCCCCCTGTGTTTTTTGTTTATCAGTGTCGCTTCGAGATGATGAAGACAATTGTATCTCTTCCAAAGCTCAGGTTGGATGAGAGAATTGTTCTGAGGGGGCTAATTTATGGCAAATATGATAAGGTTGTGTTGGTTGACAACGATCTTTCAGACACCTTCCAGTTTCCATCCATGAAACGAGAAGTATACATAGAATCAGTCATGAAGGAATATGGGAGTAAAACAATCAAAACCAAAATTGACTACAGATGAATCTAGTGGTCCACCTTACTGAATTTGAGAAGTCTACCTGTGTTTGGCACAACAATGGAAGCAATGCAATGCACAAAGTTACTAGTCAACAGAATGCATGGAGGATCGCTTTGGCTCGACAAAGAATACCCAATTCATGCAGTTGACATTCAAAGGCTCATGAGTTTATCAGCAGGAGGAGACACAGTTTCAATGACATTCCAGAAAACTTCCAAGAGAGCGAAGAAGGTAGGGAATGATAACTACTACACCAAGTATCATATAAAGAGAGGCGAAAAGGGAGCACACATAGATTTGATCAACACCCAAAAAATCAATTTCTCCTACAACATTATCACGGGGAAGATGATGCGTCACATTTCTAAGAATGAGTGCACACTGGACATAATTTCGGTCACAGAGCATTGCGTAGAAGGCGCCCAACTGAATTGGTGTGCTTTCCTCCTCCAGGAAATGTTTGAAGCCTGTGAATATGTCTACAAGCAATCCACCAATTTTAATTATGGGTATCTTCTTGTTGCTACGGAAATGTGGAAATGGTTCTCACCAGAGGGTTGCGAGCTAGCTCCCATCATAGAGGATCAACCATTTTCCCTCCAGTATGTGCCTTGGAGAACTCCAGGGGAGCCAAGCAACAAGGAGATAAATGAGGCTTCTTATAGCGGTTGGTACATAAAAATGTTAGAAGTAATCAGAGATGCGGAAAGGGTTCCAAGGTCCCTACTTGATGAATATGCGGTAGATATTTGATTTGATGTTAGTCATGGGAGCACTTGGGTGAGTTCACACTATGTTCACCCCCATACTTTCCAGATGTGGCCCCAAAAGTTTATGCTGACAGCTAAAGCTTTCCACACAAAAGTTGGGTTGTGGCCAAGAATTGCAAGGGAGATTCGGGAAGGTAAACACGTCTACTTCTTAGATGGGATGGTATCTCAGCCAATACCGGGAGAAACAGTGGCGGATTCCATAAAACATTTGGATGAGGAGGAGTTGCAAGCGATCGTCAAACAACTGAAGAAACAAATGAGCTCTTTGAAGGAAACCATCACCAACATTGGGATCTCAACAAGTTCAATTTCCGCCTTTGCTAAGTTGCAAGGTTTAATACAATAGGGTCCTTTTATTACTACCCCTCTAGTTGCTACGTTGTTGGTAGTAGGACCCCATTCATAGTCCAACCCTACCATCCCAAAACCTCGTAAATCAAAAGCTACCAAACCTCTAGTCGAGGCCAAAAAGAAAAAATAGACACCTTCTAGTCACATTGTCAACCTCACTGTTGAAGAACCTCAATCCCATACCACCTCACTTATCATTAAAGAAATTCCACCCTCCACTTTAGTTGCGTCACCTAGCTCATGCAACCCATCACCGCATATTACATCCACATCCACCACCATCTCAAACTCTATACCCTCTGGGACACTGTTGGGAATGGAGATGGACATGGAGGTTGACTCTGTTATCCAGTCCATCCGGATAGTCTCCAATGAAGAAGTTGTCACCACTTCCATGATATCTATATTGCTAGAGTCAGGTCCACTACTGAGCACAGGAACCATCATTACCTGGCCACTCACCACCACCATAAACCCGATGTCACTAACACTTCAACATTTTGTTTCAGTTACACCACTCATCATCTCCATCCAAACCACTTCTCCCTCAGCTAAACCGTCATAGCAGGCTACCTCTCCCAATGAAAACTCAAATAAGTTCATTACCAGTGGGCAGCCTTTGAAAGTCAGTTCGCAGATCCCTCCATTATGCACCAGGATGATCTTCACGTCCCGTCCTCAACTCAATTGTTTACTTTTATTCAATAAGCAACACAAAAGGTAGTAGTGTTTCACAATGATTTAATTGTCGAGCATAAACAACAACAACATAAAATTGCTTCACTCAGAGAAGAACGTGATCAACTCTTCCAAGATAAGAAACAACTCCAGGGGCAGCTCGAACAAATCACTACAAAATTCTAGGTACTGTGGCCATAAATTTTTTATTTTGTGAATAATTCCCTAGAATACTTTTCAGCCTACACATTGGTTGAATGTTGTGTCCATATCCAGGATGCATGTCATGATTTAATCTTCACCAATCAAGAACTCAAGCAAACCCTCGTTGCAACAAGAATTTCATCATCGGACCTTGCCACGACATATGCAAATGAAATAAAACAAAATATAACTCTCGCAGTCGCCCTAAAAGACTCCATTGTCAACGCTAGAAATGACGCCTACACTCTCCTACAACAATTTCATGACTAGTTGGGCTACCTTGCAAAGAAGAACTAATTGGTCTACCCCCTCCGCGATTGGGTCAATAAACTCCTCATCAATTCCAGGAACATTAAAGACAAATATCAAAGGAAGATGATCAGGGCAGAGATAGATGCTTTGGAGGCCCACATTCAACATATTGAAGATGAGTCGGCAAAGACAAAGAAGATACTCCAAGATCTTCGTCTTTTGGATCAAACATACCTAAAGACAGTGCAAAAACTAAGTGAGGAAATGGAAACATAGTGGACTTCCTTATTGATGACACGACCAACCCAATCGATGTCCGACACAACATATGAATCCCTTGGATAGGTAGTTGCGATCACATAAATATGGTAGGAAACAGTCAATGATTACACTCAATTCCGCTAGGTGGCCATCACGTATGAACTTGAATTGGGGCCTTGATTTAAAGAGACCATCCAAGAGGAAGAAGAAATAGTAGTAGAAACAACAACACCAGCAGAAGCATCAACAACATCAACAACACCAAAGAAAAATTGACTCTAGGATGAGTCAATGAATTGTGGTCAAGGCCTCTTGGGGCCTTCATTTTGGAGGAATTAAAACTTTTTGGAGAGAAGTCAGAAGGCTGGAGACAAGTGGTGGAAATTACCATTGGAGAGTTGTGGAAATAACAACCGGGAAAAAGGAAAGGAACTTGCGGAAGACTGGCAGTTGTAGAGGGACTGCGGGAAGGAGTAGATACAACCGAACAGGAAAACAACAAGGACAACTAAGGAATGGAGATGGTCAAGCAAAGGAGAAGGTAAAGAGATTGGCAAGGAACTGGTAGTTTAGGTTGGTGTGCAAAGAGAAGGCAAAAGAATACAAAAGGCAGAAAGGAGAACCAAAAGGGATTGTTGTTGATGTTATTCCTCTTGTGTTGCGAAGCTATTACAATTGCTATGTGTCTATCATTCCATGAGCTTGTATTATGTCTTGTTAGAGTCCTATATGTTGAGGAAGAGGACTTGAGCCTGATGTAACGTATTCACCTTTCATATCAATGATAAAGACTTTTATTGGGATCATAGTGTGTTAGTTGTATGCTATTATGGTCTTTAATTTTTTTTATGTATGTGCATATTTAAGTAATCTCTCTGTTACAATATGTATGACTTGTTGTGATCCGACTTCTTTGTAAAATGATTCAATAATTTATGCTCTTTAATTTCAAATATGGTTCTCCCTGATACTAGATGTCGACCCTTGTCTAACTAAGGTTGCGACACGCCTCATGTGAGACTCCTTACTCATTATGGGTAAGGTGAAAATGTCGGCGTTGTGCTAGACTATTACGGAGCCTTGTTAGCCTCTGCACCCAAACCCGGGGTCTCGACCCTATTGTTATTTCTGCGTCAAAACCCACTTGAAACTTATGTGGCACCTAATGCTAATCATGACGTTGTTTTTACTTGGCATTCACTTTATCCACGATATCATGAACTTGTTAGAGAATGTGCTGAATGCGTTCAATAAACATGGTGACTTTATTAGCTTCAAACTGAACATGTGTAGGTTATGCCTGTGTAGTTGCAAGAGGCATTATAACATCAATGGGGCACAATGGTTGAAATCTCAGGCCCACTTGAAAGGAGTTGTGGCCATTTGAGTTGTGGAGATATTTGTTATAGATGTGTTACACGTAGGGAAGACTCTCATCCCTTATTTGTGGATGTTGGGAGTTGTAGATGCATAGTATGCACACTATGATCCTATTGATGACCTTTGTTTGGCCATGATTTTGAGGATGGAATGCAATCAACTTGGTGAGCTTGGTGTCCAAAAACGACTAGAGGCTCGACCAAAATGCACTCAGGAACCCGCTATCTCTATATGATATAATGGTATACGAGATCCCAAAATGTAGCCACACTCGTTCAAAGAAGAGCTTGTCAGTGTCTTCTACTATGATACTCTTCTTGCAAGAAGGCAATATAGCCAACTTAGAAAGCCTATCGACGACCACAAATACACAATGTTGGAAATAATACTGAGAGGGGGGGTGAATCACTATTATCAAGTCAAATATTCCTTTTTCAAATCCAAATGATATACGCTACTTTAGTTAATTAAACCCGCAACTATGTAGAAGGAAACCCGCGTATACTATGCAAACTTATAATTTACTTTATCTTTCAGATGTTGATTGTTAATCTGTGTATCAGAATCAAATAACCAATAATCAGAAACAGTAAAACAAAGCAGAAGACAATCACACACAAGAACACAAGATATAAGGTGGAAACCCAATGTGGGTGAAAACCACCTGCCGCAATTCGTCTCTATCTTCTCTTTAATTAGAAACTTCTTTTTACAATTGTACTGGTGCAGTCCTTTACCAGTATGTAGGCTGCAACCTGCAGAGAGCTACAGCCCTCTCTCGTTTTCCAGCTTCTCCTGGAAGGGAGCTACAACCCCCTTAGCTCTTGCACTAGCCAATATACTAGTACGTAGGTGCTGGCCTACAGAAGGCTACAACCTTCTCTTTCTTCCAGGGACCACGTTTCATAAATTTTTAGACTGGATCCATGAACATTAATCAATCATCAAGAATTTCTGCATCAAACAATCTCCTTTTCACCAATTAGCACTGAATCAAGTAGACACTTCTCTGACAGCTGTATCTAAATCACAGTAATAGTAACCACACACCAAATCTGAACCCAGAACAAAAGATACTATCATTCAAGCTTAAAGATTATGACCCATCAATAGAAATTATCCTTCTCCTTGTGCTCAAGTTCCTCCTTTATTCAGATCCAGATCTGCACCATAACCCAATCACAGTATTCCAGATCTATCACTTTATCAGATATTCAATAACAATTCAAATGATGCTTTGCCAAATGATCTCCTTCCTCTTTTATAGTCTTAGGCCATTCACAATACCACGGTCCAAAACCATAATAACACAATACCATGAACCCAATACTTGGGACCAACACTTTTGGATGCAATACCACGGACCAAAACCATAGGATCAAAAAATTGTCGGACTAATACCATGAATCAACCATGAAAGTGCGTGAGATCAACACTTTTGGATGCAATACCACAGACCAAAATCATAGGATCAAAAACTGTCGGACTAATACCATGAACCAACCATGAAAGTGCGAGAACTTTTCTCCACATGAAATAAACTTTTCTCTGCATAAAATTCCATGAACGTTTCTCCACATGAAATAAACTTTTCTCTGCATAAAATTCCGTGAACTTTTCTCTATATGAAATAAATTTTTCTCTGCATAAAATTCCGTGAACTTTTCTCCACATGAAATAAACTTTTCTCTGCATAAAATTCCATGAACGTTTCTCCACATGAAATAAACTTTTCTCTGCATAAAATTCCGTGAACTTTTCTCTATATGAAATAAATTTTTCTCTGCATAAAATTCCGTGAACTTTTCTCCACATGAAATAAACCTTTCTCTACATAAAATTCCGTGAAATTTTCTCCACGTGAAATAAAATTTTATAAAATTTTCTCTGCATAAAATTCCGTGAACTTTTCTCCACATGAAATAAACTTTTCTCTGCATAAAATTCCGTGAA
>APFE031498359.1:37877-63177 GCA_000404065.3 Pinus taeda
AAGAAGAATAAGAAAAAGACCTCTCCTTCTGAAGAGAATCCTCTTACGTAGAACAAACCCAAACAGAACGTTGTTGCCATATCTAAGAGTGGGAAATAAAAAATTGTCAAGTTCCCTTGCAAAATCTGTGCGGAGGACCACATGACACACAAATGTCCCCCTATTTAAGAATGCACAAATCTTCTTTCTCAAAATGATAATGGCTAGACCCTAGTGGTCCTAAACAACCCTTTCCCTGCTTAGCAACAACAACATCTTATTTCGAACCCACCACAACCCCCACAAGAAGGAAATGACGGTTCACATCCTCCTTCCTTTGATGAAGGATCGTCAACTGTTTACACCTTTGAAACTATTGATCTTCAAACACGAGCCAAAAATTATCGAACTCCTATCTCTTACACTTAGGAAACTTCTTCAAGTTCAAATCCACCGTCATCTAACGATCTTCATATCGAAAGGCCTGTTTCTAATCTTGTGATCTGCATGCGTAAAGGGGAACTTCATTGCATGACACAAAATACCTCTTAACGTCTGGCCTATAACTATAATATTTTAGAATATTTGGTGCAAGCACCATTAGCCATGTTTTCACTCGAAGTATTGAAAACCTGTCTAGCACAAAAAAAGATTTTCTTTTGGAAATTGGTGGAGTTGATCCTCAAGATTCCATGCTAGAAATTTTTGACATGGAGAAGAGTAAGCCTTGCCATTGCCACCAACTTGAATTTTAGGTGCAGGTTATATTGAAAGGTAGAGCTATCTGTAGAACAGTCATTGACGAAGGTAATTTGACCTGCGTCATATCGAATTCATGTTGGCTTAACCTGGGTTCTCCCATCATCACTGCACCATCGAATTCCATTAAAACTTTCGATGGCCACACGTTCATCTCGAAAGGATACCTTACCAACTACCCCATCACTTTGAGTGGGAAAACGATAACCATGTATATTAAAGTCATAGATTGCCATCTGCACTATGATCTTCTTTTGGACCACAGTTAGATTTATGCCATGATTGCCATTGTTTCTTCAAAATTCCAACTCATAGTCACAAAATAGTCACAGTGGACCTGTTTTCCTTCTGTACCATAAATTACTCCCTATTTTCTAGTGGCATGTGCCCTTAGTGGGTGGCATACCTGACTCTTATGTCAGTGTAGGTACCAATATTTTAAAGGGTTCCTCCCTGTTAGGTTTCTTTCCTCTCCTGCCGCTTGAGGTTCCACTGACGATTTTTATGGTCTCCACCATTCCTCATGACCCAACTGATCCCTGGATCTTCCCAGCTCCTTCATACATTGACTTTTATGGAGAACAAATGCCACTTTCACTAGTCGAATTGGATTTTCAAGCCATTTAATCTGCATCTGATTCTTCCACAGTTTTGGTTATGAAAAATGGTACCTCTTCCTCTCCCATCAAAATTCCTTCTAATGATATCCTCAATGAAGTTATACCTAGGGAAGAATATATTTGGGAGACCTTGTCTTTAGAAGAGAGACCTTGGGAAACTTCTCATGATCATGCTTCGATATCTGATTCGAATGCAACACCTATAAAAATCCTGCTTTTTAACCCACCTGAGATTGTTCCCTCGATTTATATGACTATCCAAGCTATAGATTTGGAAGGGAAATTTCAAAATATTTAAAAGACTATGTACATCAATATCTTAGTCAAAACAGGTATCGTGGAAAATATTCATATTAGAGCTAACTGCAATCCTGAGGAAATTGCAAGCTTCGCCTACCTTTTTAAGGAATTCTACAATGTTTTCACTTTGTGTTATGAGGAAATGCTTGACATATACCCTCCTATTGTCGAGCATGAGATCAAGAAGGACCGAGAAATATTTTTATGGTATTTTTCTTGCTCGTTAATCCGGAAAACATCGAGTTTACTTATTCTGACTTATTAAACTCACACGAAAAAGATTCGAGACTTCTTTTTAGGGACTTTTTCTCACTCATAAAATTGAAAAAAATCTGAGTTAATTCTTCAGGATCGTTAAAATATTATGAAGAAGATATGAGCATGTCCTTTTTTCTTGCTCTTGAATTGAAAAATCCTTGAGTTACCTTCTTCGAGTGCGTAAAACTCATACGAAGTAGATATGAGCACTCTATTTTTGGGACATTTTCTCGCTCTTGAATAAAAAAGTCCTTGATTTACCTTCTTCGGGCTCATAAAACTCATACGAAGATGACCTAAGCAGTTCTTTTAACTCTTTTTTCTTGCTCGTTAAACTAAAAAAGGATAACGAGTTTTCTTCATCTGACTCATTAAAAGTTTATAAAGATCTATCGAGTTTTTCTTTGTCTGACTCATTAAAATTTCACAAAGAATATTGAGTTCACTTTGTCTCCTCATAATTGTAACAAAATGAGGTAGAAGTCTATTAAGCATAGGTATATCACTTTATCCGGAATCAATGGACAAACTTACGAAAAAGGAATTGTGTCAGGTATACTATTAAACCTTTGTTGCACCCACATCAACCATGACAAAGGTACCCCCTTGGAGTTGTTCTTTATCATATTTTCAGACTCTTTAAATATGAAAAGACCACTGATTTTACCCATATGGAATCATTAAAATTAATCATATGGGGAAAAATTGGACAACACAGTGACTCAATATCTATATTCAGAAGGATTTTTTGGCAATAGTCTATCCCTTGAACATGGCACTCCATCAGAAAACGGCTATTGTTAGCCTCTCACCTTACCTTGCCATCCTATGAGTTTAGCTTTCATACTCTGATGTTCTTGCATCCTTGTATCCTAACACTCTTTGGTGTTCATGAGTCTAAGCTTCCTGGTAAACCTTGGTGTCATGCCTTCTATTGTTCAAGGGATTAATTTATCCTTTTCTTCCGGTATCGACCAACCATCATATGCCTCAACATTGTCGTTTTCCTGTTTGAAACATTGTCGTTTTCCTGTTTGACCCATTGCTCAAAATTTCTCTCCAAAACAATTGTTCTTGTCCTGTTTTGTGTCAACTGATGTAGGACATCTCATTTCCTGCCTTTTAATAAATCTCTTTCTATTGACTCCAACACTTTATCTAGGATGCAAATCCAGAAACATATCAGTACCCTGGAACTTACAGTCCTTAGTGGCAAGTTACCTTACATTTGATTGGGGGTTTTCATCATTGGATTCTAGTTGAATGATTCTATGAGTGTTTGATGACAACATCCTTCTCACACTCACTATATTGTATTGTGCATCTTGAAGACCATCATCCCTATCAATTAACAGTTTTCATCACTGACTCATAATCCAATGATTTCTCACATTTCGACTTCAATTCATTTATTCACATGTGCGAAAATATTCTCTTCAGGTAGGCGGTGACCAAGACATTGGGTAGAATCTTGCATCACTCAACCTTGTTTCCTCTCCCAAGTTGCGTATATTGTTTTCAGAGATAGTTCATTAGGTTGATCATATTATGACACAACTTCCACATTGTGCTTATTGGTGATTATGATAGTCATACATATTTTTGAGAAATCACTCTAACACAACTATTGAGCATGGGAATGCTTGACTCAGGACATGATCTTATATTTTTTGACATATGTGGATTATTTCAAGTACCTCGCAATCCCAAAGCTCCAGTCCTCTCTCTCTTCTACTACAATATTTATAAAGTATTTCAACCATGATATTCATCTCTAACCTCACACTTTAGGGGGCATATGTTATAAAGGAAAATGGCCTCCTCATCATCTCAGAGGAGAAATACACATTGGTTGAAGAAAAAACCTAAGTTATAGGCCTATTTTCCAAGGTAACACACCCCAAAAAAAAACAAAGAGAGTTATAACGCTTTCCATCTCTCTGCCAAAAGCGTTAGTCCCTAGGTTAACACTTTGTTTTTCCTAAAGGGTAGTGTTACTAGATATTTATGAGATTCTGGAGGTTGAAGCATGAGTTGACTGATTGATACTCTGCTTTTCACTCAAATGTCAGCTCGAAAAGTAGGAAACATCTTCCTCAAAACTAACTAAGGACATTTCTATTCCTAACAGAGTCACATGGGAAGGGAAAGAGAAATAAAGTGAGGAAAAATCCAAGATTTTTCCTCAATGGAACTCATGAAAGAATTATCAAGGATGAGCCTCTCTCCAATTGGAGGCTCAGTCATTGTAATAGAGGTTGAATGGTTGTCAAAAGTTTGCAAGAGATTTAGTATTGTTATGCTGCCAAGAATTGAGAGAGAGAGAGAGTGGAGCTGAAGGGCTAGAGGAGGCTTGATCCAACCAAGATGGTTGTAATCATTCTTCTTTTATCTAATAATATAGATTTGTTTCTGTGTTGTCTACTTGATGGTGTCTATATTATATTCCTTTACATTGTTGATTCGATTCTGTGATTAATAAGTAGCTTAGATGCATGCTTTCTTATATTCTCTTATATTTATGTTTTGATTATCAAGGGTTATATGCTATAGAGATTACACTGTCTTGTATATGTGCAGATTCTGATCTAGGAGTTGGTGAAGAGGTCTCCCACTTTGCCAAATCGAGTTCTCCAGTAGGGCTACACCAAAGACTAATATAATCCTTCTCCTTTCACTTTGTTAAGAATGAATTAATATGAATACATGTGTGTTTCTTTGTGATAGATTCATCTAATCTTAAATAGTCTGCCTTGGGTCCTGGGATGACCTGAGAGGGTATTTCATCCACAACCATCTGTGCATTAATCCTTATAGCAAGGATTCTACATGAGGGACATAATGAGCTACAAGAGGTGTAGAATGAGAAAAAAAAGGGGGAAAATGCTATACAACAGCCACAGGAGGTAGAAACCTCCCCAAATGAATTTGAGAAGGACTTAACAATGCTCTAGGAGCCTAGTACACAACCAGGACTAAGATCCTATTATAAATTCATTGAACGAGGGAGAATTATTCCCTAAAAAGTTGTTGTCCCACTTGTTGTCTAGGTAAATCCTCTTTGCAGATAGAGAAGATCCCTCTAGCTCAATGAGTGGGTCTAGCAACTGAAGTGATAATCTACTAGTCACTTTCCTAAGTTGCAATTTAAAAGAGAGACAAAGAAGATGGCCTACCTTGCTCTAATACTATCTCGATCTCCTTTTCTGAAGACCTTGAATCACTTGCATCACAAGATCGTTCCAGCTACTCTTAGCGTTTATGCACCTGCACAAGAGATCAAGACACAACAAGGCATGCAAATACAAATAGCATATTCAAAAGTGACCTACTTAATTGATCAAGGAATGCTAAGATAAATGATACATGAGCATACACATTTAGGGAAAATGAACCAACATTTATATATTAATAGAAAATAAGGGGAAGCATACTGTTAGATTCGGTCTTGTTAGTCCTCCGTCAGAGATCAAAACTCTTTCTGCATTTCATTTATAGGAGTCTCGCTCCATTCTCTCAGCTGCATTCCGCTAGGGGCATGCCATAATCTGACAGAAGGGTCTTGTCAGTCATTTCCCCTCATGCCTTATCCTGCTGGTTTAGGTCTGTTTGTCAAACCATTTTAAAGGTCATTTACAGTTCTGTTCTAATCTCTTGGTTAGCAAAGAGTTAGTAGGTGTAGGGTTTGCAAATTGTTGTTCTTAAAGTGCTTCAATAATACTTGCAGGCCAGAGGAAGGTTCAATAAATCACTCAAATGATGTTTATGAGCAAGAAAAGATGAATGTTGGAAAACTGTGAGAGGTTTTTGTCCACAATAGGCCAAGGAAGAAAAGCCTCCTTCACTTTTTACATAGGTGTCATGGTTTTAGAGAAATGTCAAAAATACAATTTCCTCGGGAGAATTGATGCACCTCTAAAGTAACCTTGGGAAAATCATTTTTTCTCCCAGATTGGTTAGCCAAATGACTTTCTTGATGAGTAAAATGATAAATAGACACAAATAAATTTCTAATGAGCTATCATGAGCTCAATTTGGAGTTGCGGAACACCTTCAAAAGTTGACTGTAACAACACTCTGCCTTGAGGCGGCCTCGTTTGGCACATTTTGAATAGTCTTGGGAGATTTGATTTTTGATAAGGAAAATGAACTCCAAATTGAAAAATTCTGGTTGGGCTGGAAAGTAGACTCAAATACCTTGCCAACGAGCTATCCTGAACCCAATTTGGACACCAGGAAGGCCTCCAAAAGACTTCTGCAAAAAGGCACAACGCACTGGGAGAAATTTTCCAGTATAAATTTACACTAGCGCAGTGCACATGGGAGGCGCGGCGCACTGGGATAAAAGCCCTGAAATTCATTGAAATCTTCCTCCAAATTGAAAATTATTCATTGCACAAGTAGGTAAAGCCTCCATTTTGGTGTTTCATCCAGGTTTGTGCTAGGGTATGGTGGTTTATGGATGCTAATGATTGAAACAAAAATTCAACCCTTTGATTTTGAATTCCTTACATGTAAACTGCTGTCTAGGGTTTCAAAACTTGTTCGCCACCAAGGCTACTCTTTTCCATTATTTCTCTTGTCCTTAATTCCCTTTGTTCCTTGACTCCATTGTTCCCCATCCCTAAAGTTACTAAACCCCTATCCTAAATTCCCTTTCCCAAAACTTTCAAAGGTGAAACCCTAAACCCTATCCCACACATAAAACCCCTCAAACCCTCCTATATTTCCCAAAAAAATCTCTCCCAATAGTCCCTAATCCATCACTATTTTTCCCTCCCCTTACTGTCCCTCATGTCATTATTTTCTCTTGGTGACAAAGGTCAAGCACATCATCAAAGGCATTACAAGACAGTGTGACATATCAACACTTATTTGTCCAAGACAATTTGTCCACCAGCAGACATGACATCTGATCCATCATATGATCATGAAGAAGAGACACACAGTGATTCGCCAACAAAGGTACATGCACCCAGGAGGCCTCATAGAGGTGGCAAAACATCTGTGAAGACCAGCAGGCTGCCCAACAAAGCCTAAATGAGAAGACACCCATTCAGCAGGAGATAGACGCTGATCGAGAGAATTGGCTTGAGAGGATCAACATCCACTTAGAGGAGATATTAGTGAAAGCAAACAAGGACAAGTACATGCTAAGGCACATGAAAAACCATTATTGGGCACACAATCATGTTTGCAAGGCACGAATAAGGAATTTAAAGGAAAAACTAAAGAAGGTAATAAGGAAGCAAAAGAGGCAAAGGGAGCATGATAGTCTTCAGATATTGGCCGAAGCCTCTTTAGCTCAGCATGAAACTTGATGGAGAATCTCCAGCCCAAATTTCAAGAAATTTGGGGCATTTTTGGCATTTTGACAAATTTTGGTACAAAAAACAGGGTTTTTCTCCCTGTGCGCTGCGCCACTGGTGCGACACTTATGATAGGGAGCTCCAAATCATGAAAGGTTTATATTTTTGGATTCAGCATAAAAAATCATGACTAATGGTGCATGGCCAAGAATTTTGGGCAACCCAGGAGGTCAAAAACACTCAAAAAATGACCTATATGCCCCTATTTTGACGCACAGGAAGAAGTCTTGGGAGGTTGAAGTTTTGGAGTGGCAAATGAGCATCAAATTTAGAAATTCCACTTGGGTTGGAAAGTAGACAGATAGGGCTTTCTAACAAGCACACTTGGGCACAATTTGGACTTCAGAAAGTACCTCAAAATCACCTCCAATGTGGCGTGATGCATACAGTTCTGGGTGCGGCGCACAGAGACCCAAAGGCTAAAATCACTTCCGCTCCACGAAATTTCGATTCGCGATTTTCTCCAAGTGGGTCCGCTCATTTACACTACATTTTTCCTGGCACCTAAGGCAAATTTTAAAAAGTATTTTCACTAAAGGTTGGCTTCTATCCAAGTGGCAAAAGGAAGACGAGCAGTCACCCACCAATCTACGCTACAGTTTTGTCATTTTTGTAACGCTACACCTGTCACTAATGGTTGGCTTTCCATTTCCAGTTTGCAATGATTTGAAAAACTCCTCAACTTTGGGTCGTTCCATTTCCTAATGGAAAAGTCTATTTATTGTATGAAAAACCATTTGCAAAAGGTTGGTTGTAATTTCTGGGAGACTGTGGGAGAGAAACTCAGTTACTCATTGTATATTTTGACAGAGAATTAATGAAAGGCAACAGCTCTGGTTCATGAGATTCATGTGGTGTGAGTGTAGAAAATGTATTGTCTTTCTGTTTCATATGTATTTTGTTATGTTTCAAAGTTCATTCATATTCATTTCCAGTGAAAGTTTCTAAGTGAGATAAGGTAGAATTCATGTTTATTGCTCTGCCTTTGGGAAAGTTTCACGTTCTGTGTTCTTCTTATGTTGAAAAGGATTCATGTATTTATGCCCTTTTCACCCTCCTAAACAATATTTCCATTTCACATTATTTCAAATTTAATTGCTATACTTTCCGCCTATCTTGCCTCACGAAGTAATCTGTGCCTTTGTGTTAAATTCTCTGCTCATGCTGTTTGTTGGTCCCATACATCCCAGAAACTCAGTCATTTATCAAAATTTTCCTCTTGTTTCCATATTTATTTACCTAGCCTAAAATCAATACTCATTGTAAGTCATCTCAGACCATATCGTTTGTTTATTTACTGAGCGCGACATGAAGAGAGCCCTCTCCTATTATGGTAGGGCTAGCTACCAGACTGAGCGTGGTTTGTGGTTACCCTGAATTTTGCCTTCCTTCAGCCCAAGGTAGATTTAAGTGCTAACACATACAACCAAGCCTTGATGTTGATAGGCTCTTCTAGAATGAATATCCAAGTCCAAGATAAGCTCTCCAAGCACTCCTTCTCCAAGCCAAATGAGTAGCATATAGGCACAATCTTAGCATAAGGGTGCAAATAAACATAGACCAACCATTTGGAAATGAGAGAGGATGAATATATAGGCTGGGAAAGGGAGTTAGGATCTCTACAAAGAGAGGAGTAGGCCCTTATCTCAAGGAGGTAGCTCATAGGGATAACACCAAGAGGCCAAGTTGGGATAATTCAACCTCATCTATGCCAAACAACCTCCATCTCATCGCTCTGGAAGGTTCTAGATCATGAAGATTATCATCCTCTTTGGGAAAATTTCCTTTTTGGGATCATCGTAGGTATACAAGTGAATAGAGTGATGCCATCATGGGTCAAGTGCAGTGCAACAGGTGATCAATTCTATTTTTATTCTCATAAGTGTGATGATTCTCAAATTATGGTTTTAGAGCTATTTCTTTCGGGGAAATCTCAAGGAATTTTCCAATCAATGTATTAAGAAGAATCTGAGCTGCATATATGAATGAGTACACTGCATAATGGTCATGTTTCAGGCACTTTAGCGTATGTCACAGGGAAGTGTAGGACGTGTGACAAAATATTGTGTAACAGATGCCCCCTAAAGCATCAAAAAAGAATGGGGAGTGATGGCTGAGATGCTTTATGAGCTTTGAAAAGGACAAGAACAAACATTGTCAGGAGATCTACAAGTCAAGGACGCATATACATATACATATATGATATCAAAACATGAATCCACGGTACGAGTGCTGCCATCCAGATAATAAGGACTATATGAAAGGATCCATGGCATGGGTGCAGCCATCCAAATAAAAAGGATCATTTGTAAATATAAAATCCAAGGTATGGACGCAACCATCCAATATAGAAGGATCATCATAAATGTAAATTCCCATGGTATGGTCACAACCATTTGCATAGCAAAAACATGTGTACAATCATGAACAACACATAACTCCAGGCAGCGTGAGTCATATCAGATAAGACTCAGGGTCTTGCGCTCCATCCCAACCTAATCAAAGTATGAATTCTAACATGTGAATGAATGTGTCGAAGTAAAACATGACATAAAACCACCTGATTATCAACCAATTATGTGGACCATTAACAGGCACAAGAGAAACCACCAATAATGACACTGGTCCTTAAGGCATGACAATACAATCTATGAATGTTAAAACAAAGATGATGTCGAACAATCGTGGAATAATCCAATCGAAGGTCAATAGTGAAAACCTATAATTGGATGCGAAGAACTTGCCATTAAGGCATGCAAGATCTAAGGTAGTGAAAGGGAATGTCTAAGTCATCTTCCTGGATAATGAGTTGAAGTCGATAGGATGTGACCCATCAAAGGAGGATCATAATGATTCCCTCATCATCGATACGAAACAAGGAATAAATTGGAATAAATGAGTATGATTCCGGACTGTAGCAGAGAGGCAAACAATGTATAGGTACTAGACTATGGATAGGACTTATCTTGAACATATTGGTGACACGACTCTAGAGTGTGGCAACATTTGACTCAACATAGGACCATGGGTCATAATGATGAAGCGGAATGAGAGGCAAAGTTTATCACCCAAACCCAAATGGACAAGTGACTAAGTGAGCATGACCCAAATCCAACACAAGATACAAATGAGTGTCATGTTTCCTATACAAGAGATGTTTCACTTTCTCTTTCCCCCACTATTTCTAGTGAGTACCTCTTTATTTTTACATAATCGTGAAGAGGATACCATATGCTTGCTGTATAAGTTCACCCCTCAAATGAATCCATCCCAGTAAGTTTTACAAGTCCTAGGAAGGAGAAACTCGGCCTCGTCATGGTGACAAGTCTTTCATCATAAAAAATTTAATGAGTCTGATGGAAGAATAATTCAGTGTATTTTTCATATTTAGAGAGTTTGAAAAAGAGATGAAAAAGAAACTCCAACATGTCCCTTTTCATAATTTGTCTCTCGAACAAGAAAAGGTAGAAAAAAAATATTCTAGATAACCTCTTGGCCATGTCGACCAAGGTATACCTTTTCATAAATAATCTATATTGGTCCATAAAATAGTTAAATGTATACTGAGTAGTCGTCAATTCATTTAATTTAACAACTGTAAAAGGCAAGTACTTGAAGACCTTTTCATATTTTTGGAGTCTGAAAAGACCTAAAGAGGACTCCTCCCGGAGGAACGAGTGGTATAAAAAGGACAACAACTGGTTCCGGTAATTATGGAACTACTCAAAACATGTAATGGTCAAGAGGATGGCTAATAAGACCACTCATTGTAGATCTTCCTCAGGCAAGGGTAAAACAACCAAGTGAAAGCATATGATCGGCCACAGAGATGGTGACGATGGAATGAAAGAACCAAGGCTCATCTGAAAAATAGGCTAATAAAAATGGCAATCACAAGATGTAAATTGGGAATGGTTTCATTTTCACATAATTTTGAAACATGGGAAACTATGCTTGAGTATACTTGAAGATGGTTTCATTTTTAACAAGCTTGAAACATGAGAAAAAACTATTCATGAATTTGGTTTCATTTTTACACAAGCTTGAAATGGAAACAAACTATGTTTGAGTTTGTTTGCATGCTCCCCAGAAAAATGAATCAATTCGAGGTACATGCCCTCCAAGATTCATTCCATTCACCTAAGTAGACTACTAGTTACTAATAGGTGGATGGAATGAAGGTTCACTTACAAGATCAAGTGAAATTTTTGACTGGAATTTTACGAGATCTAATCAAATACTCGAATTGGAAGGGGATTTGTTTCATTTTTTAATGAGATTGACATAAGTAAAGGAACTATGGTCATGGGACCTATTTCATTTTTTAACGAGGTTGACATAGTAAAAGAACTATCCTCATATTCGTTGTTTCATTTTTTAATGACCTTGACACAAGAAAAAGAACTCTCCTCATAATCCTTCGTTTAATTTTTTAACGAGCCTAACACAAGATAAGGAACTTTTCTCCTAGGTCCTTGTTTCATTTTTCAATGAGCTTGACACAAGACAAGGAATTCTGCTCCAAGGTCCTTGCTTCATTTTTTAAGGAGATTGACACAAGACAAGGAACTTTGCTCCATATCCCTTATTTCATTTTTTAAGGAGCTTGACACAAGATATGGAACTCTGCTCCAAATCCCTTTCATCACATACCACAAGAGGCCATGGATTCTAAGAGGTTCTCATCAGATTGGATAACAACACTCTAGAAGGGATACATGTCCAGGGATCCAAATGAAAAATTGGGCTCCAATGCCCCCAGTACATGGTGTACTACATCACATATTAGATCACCAGTAGATGTGGGCATGGAACAGGTGGCCACGTAGTTAACCTATGGCGGGGGGGATACCACTTGCAAATAAGAACCACTTAGGGATGATGGTTGGTTGGGATTTGATTCAGGACCAATGAATGTAAGTTTATCAATGATCACAATGCTTCCTTCATGTGGGAAACACATCACTCGAAAGAGAGAAGATACAAGAGCTCCCATGACAAACATAGTCACATATAAGGAGTAGATTAAAATATAATGGGCCTTGGATAACCATCTCGTCTATATAGATAGTCTTTCCTCCCAAAGTAATAGGTAACTTAGGAAGGATCCCTAAAGTTGACTAGTTCCTTTGTTAAAAGCTAACAAATTCTGAGTGACAGGGACAAGATGAGGAGAACCAAGAGCTTGCCAATCAGTTGGGGAAAACATGCTAATAGATGCACCCTCGTCTATGACTGTGCTAGGTACATCCATATGGTAAGCCTATACTGTGATCGCGAAAGGAACATAAGATGGAAGTCGACATCCTGCCAGTTGACTCCTATCAAAAGAAGTGACTAAAATACTTGCAGGGGGCGTCGTAGGAACATTAGAGTTGACCTCTTGCTCGATGGGAATAGCAGAAATGCTCTCATGCAACTCAGGAATAGGAGGATTTCCCACTAGTTCATTTGAAACTAAAGAACCTAGAAGAACCTGAGCAGTATGAGGTTCACCGTCTATCAGAAAGGTACGACTAACTAAAGGTGGAGTTAAGTCTACTAGTTTCTCAACTAATGGTTGGTTGAGAAGAAATTCACGAGACTCGCTTTCAGAGGGAGTGGGGTTGACCAAAGATGACGTTGATAGGCTCTCCTTGAATGAATATCCAATTCCAAGATAAGTTCTCCAAGCACTCCTTCTCCAAGCCAAATGAGCAGCATATAGGCACAATCTTAGCATATGGGTGCAGATAGACATAGACCAACCATTTGGGAATGGGAAAGGATGAATATATATGCTGGGAAAGGGAGTTAGGATCTCTCCAAAGACAAGAGTAGGCCCTTATCTGAAGGAGGTATCTCATAGGGATAAAACCAAGAGGCCAAGTTGGGATAATTCAACCTCATCTATGCCAAACAACCTCGAGCTCATCATTCTGGAAGCTTCTAGATCATGAAGCTTATCATCCTCTTTGGGAAGATTTCCATTTTGGGATCATCGTGGGTATACAAGTGAACAGAGTGATGCTATCATGGGTCAAGTGTAGTACAATAGGAAATCATCGCTGTTTTTAGTCTCATAAGAGCGATGATTCTCAAATTAAGGTTTTAGAGTTATTTCTTTAAGGGAAATCTCGAGGCATTTTCCAATTAATGTCTTAGGAAGGATCTAAGATGCATATATGAATGAGTACACTGCATAATGGTCGTGTTTCAGGTACTTTGGGGTATGTCACAGGGAAGTGTAGGAGGTGTGACAAAATATTGTGTAACACCACTTTTCTATAATTTAGAATTAGAAAGAGGAAGAACCCATAGGTGGATGCAAATTACTAAGTCTAATATGGTAAAGGATGTGGCCTCATGGATGAAAAGGTCCTTGAAATGAGAAAAGAATTAAGTGAGATGAGAATGAGGGGGTTCATAATGCAAGAGTAGCTACAGGAAAAGAATATGTGGTTAAGAGAGAAGTTGCAGGAGAAAGAAACACAGCTTGCCACCATGGAAAGCCTCTCCATGGAGGCATTACAGTACAGACAACCATCCAACTCCTATGCACTCTTTCTCAAAGAGAAGTGGCTGCAAGTTTAGATAAAAAACATAGCACAACATGGATTTATTCCATTTCAGTATTACAAATAGTTCATTGAATTTTTCAACCAAGATAGCATGGAGGACAAAGAAAAATTGGTTGATTTTTACTTTCATAACCTCACTTTGACAGACATGAATATTTTGGATCCCAATGCAAGATTGGGGGATACACAACTAATGGCCTTGGCATCCTTAATGACTCATGATGATCCAAGATCTTTTCCTTACATGAAACATAGCTTATAAACCTGGGAACTTAAAAACACATAAAACAATGTGGAAATAACACGATAAGAAAAAAACCATGACACAAAAGATTTGATTACGAAGTTCATCCAATTTGTACTACATCTCTGGGCCTTGCTCAATACTGGCGAGGCATTCTTTCATTAAGTGGCATACAAAGAGATAAAAGTACAAGCAATATTCAATTACAATCCTTATACCTCTAAGCTATAAGATTGACGAAGAATGGAGAGCCCAACTTTAGAAACAGATAGTACCACCAAAATCTTGGCAAAAAATCGTGCAAAAGCACCTATCCGAACACCTAATTAAGATAATCAGGCTTTCTTCACCCTCTCGGAATCTCCCTATTACTTAAGGTGAGGTTCTAGCCCCTGCTGATAGGTCGGGTTACTACTGGTACAATGTTCTGAACTATCGACCAATCTCCTCCTCTTTCTTGTGTAGATCATCCAATATATATACTTGGTGGTTAACCCCTCAATTCCCGGGCAGTTCCCAACAAATGAAAAGTATTAGATGGTGGGTTTATTTCAGGCATAGATTCTCAGGTCGCTGAATAGTATGTGGTAACAACCCTGTCAAACATTGAAAAATGGTCCATGGATTGTTTTCGCATTAAACCTCAAACAACATAATAGTCCATTGGCATAGTTAGCATCATCACAAATCGCAATCGGATTTTTCGATCAACGTACCGACCTAATCCATTACAATAGGTGGCCTACGATAATAGAAAACATGATGGGCTTATTAAACACATCTCATAATATATCAGGTCTGGAGCCTAATCGCAAATTGCAGTCGGTGGGAACCGGGGTTGGTACTCCATATGACTTCTCCCCTTTTGCAAGCTACGATTGTGATATATCACATCAAAACTTGACTCTTCCAGGGCTGATTCGTAAAGCTCTTCCCTTTGTGATTGAAATATGTGATTATCGCATTGCAACTCTTCTTGCCTGGGGCTGATTTGAAACCTTAATTTTCCTTCGATTTACGATTGCAATATCGCAACCTCAACCTTGTAGTAATGGGGTCTGGTTCCTTAACCCACAAACTTTTTCCTTTTGCGATTAGTGATATGTAGGGCTAATGGTGGCCTGCCACTTGGCGCTTCTCCATTTGCTGATATTTTTTCCATGTCACTTCCTCCTGCCACCTATCAAAGTCAAAATTGATCTTTGACTTTCTCTAACTTCTTCATATGAACTCAGATTTGAGTTCCATTCACATTGTTGGAATTAGAATGACACTCACTTCGATCCGATGCTATGTTTATATAGTTTCTACCACTTTGATGTTTGAGCCTTATTACCATGCCACTAGTACCTTTTAGAGATAAACTTGGATCAATCCTCCCCAATAAGAGCTTTTGGACCACCAAAATCATTTTCTCTGAACAGCCAAAAGCCTTTTCAGTCAATTGAAAAGTGAGGAAATTTCTCCCTCACTTTTTCTTTCTCCATCCATAGAGATTTACTCAAATGCATTCCTTTGAAGCTAACACAAAAGTACTCCACATCTCCTTGTCGTGAAGTTCTAGATTTTCCTATCGGGTGTGATATCTTCAGGCAACTTGTCTAGACACTCTAGTGCAAAATCATCCACTGTAGGAATATGTGCGACCTCTTCAGTATCCATAATCAATGGGGGTTCATAAAGCTTCAAGTTTTCAACATTCACTACTGAGTACATTTGCATATAAGCGACAAGTCAAGCCGAAAATTATTGTCTCCAATCTTTGCCAATATGGTGAAGGGACCATATCGAACGAGTCTCAATTTTTTCCCTTCTCCCTTCATTCTATACTTGCTAATGTGGAGCCATACCTTGTCCCCTACTTGAAATTTATGGTCAACTCAATGCTTATCATGTCTAGCTTTATACCGAGCCTAACACATATCCAACTACTCCTGTACTACCTGATGAATCACTTGTATCCACTAAATAAAATTCCATGCTTTGTCCCTATCATCTCATCCATTTCCATCCTCATCTTTCCCAAAGACCATGTCTAAGGGATCCCTTGGTAGGTAACCAAAACATGTCTCGAACGGTGAGCTTTGTGTGGATGAATGTGTTGCTCAATTGTATGCACGCTTCACATAAGGAAGCTATTCATCCCACAACTTGGGATGTTTTCTAGAATAGCTTTGTAACAAGTGTACCATAGTGTGGTTGATGACCTTTATCTACCCATTTGTGGATGAAAGTCAATACTTCTTTTTAGCTTAGTGTCCATCATTCTGCACAAGATGGTCCAAAACTCTCCCATAAATCGAGTCTCGATCTGACACAATATATGTGGGCAACCAAAAATGGACCCAAACATGCTGAAAGAAAAGATAAGCAGTCTGCTCAACAGTGACCTACTTTTTATAAGGCATTAAAATACACATTTTACTACAATGGTCCACGACAACATACAAATAGTTGTGACCTTTCCTAGACATAGGAAAACCACCTACAAAATCCATGGACACACTTTCCCATGGTCGACTCAGAATAGGGAGTGGTGTGTAGAGCCCAATTTTTCTATCATAGGGCTTTAAATAGAACACAACACACAACCCTTTACAAAACGAGTCAGAATGTTTTTCATACGAGGCCAAAAACAAAGCTTCTGAAATTGACATAAAGTTTTTTCAACCCCAAAATGACCAAACACAAGAGAGGTATGAGCCTCTCGGATTACATGTACCCTTTCATCAATGGGTATGCACAGTTTTCCAAGGTGATACAATAGTTTTCCCTACATATCATAATTATCCACCTGTGATCCATGAGTTAGTCTTGCATAAATATCTTTAAAATAATCATCGTTAACATAACCTTCTAACGATAAAGAAGCATTTTGAAAAACTATAGATGCAGAAATAACAGGGCGAGAAAGTATATCTGCTACTTTGTTGCTAGTGCCCTTCTTGTATTTTTATTACCAGATGAAACTGTTGGAGGAATCCCATCCATCTAAAGTGACAGGCTTGTTGAAGCTTGGTATGTGACTGAAGATACTACAAGGTATGATGATCCATATGGATGATGGTCTCCTTACCGACCAGGTAGTGTTTCCACTTCTTTACACTCTGGACCAAGGCGTAAAACTCCCATTCATACGTGGGATAATTCACAATAGCCTAAGAGAATGTCTCTGAATGGTAACATACAAGCTTACTTTACTACATCAATACAATGCCCATGGAATATCCTCTGGCATCTGTTTGAATCTCACAAGGCTACTAAAGGTTTGGTAAGGCTAGCACTAGTGTTTTGTTGATCTTCTCTTTCAGCGCATTGAAGGCTTTCTACTGCTTTCCTCCCCAATGAAAGGCCTACTTCACACTTTTCAATGTGTGTAAGGGGGATGTGATAACAAAAAAGTTCGCAATGAACCTCTCCAATACTATACCGTGCCCAAAAAGCTTTGGACCTCTGTAACATTTATGGGCTCAGGCCATTTCATAATAACATCTACCTTAGAGGGATATATTTTTAATTGCCCATTACCAACTATGTGACCTAAATAAACCAAAGAGGTCTTCCCAAACTCACACTTTGACAAATTTACATATAGTTTTTCCATTTTTTAGAACATCAAGCACTTTATTCACATGACATACATGTTCATCCCATGTACTACTATAAATAAGAATGTCATCTAAATATACAAGCACAAAATTATCACGAAAATGCCTAAATAGATCATCTGTTACCATCATAAATGTGGCCAGAGCATTGCATAGTCCGAATGGAATCACCATCAATTCGAACAACCCCTGTTTGGTTTTGAGGCCGTAAATATGTCATTATTATTATCACTTTGGAATGCCTATTCCACCCATTTCTACTCTTCTTTATCATGTCATTTATCATAATTTATCATATAATTCTATTTTATAATTATTTATGCTCTTATGGACAAATATTATTTCTTCTCCTTTATTTTTAATAAATTGATGATTATGCATGATTTTATGAATGATGGGGTATTAATAAATTGGTTGTAACATTACTCACCATTTTTAGCCTCCAAGATATTTTCCAAATTGAAGATTTGATCTCCAACTCATCATTAAATGTGCCCACTCAGAAATTCGCTGGAATAAGAAGTGATGATTTTGCATTGAATGTTTTGAGTAAATGGAGAAGAATTTGGAAAATCTAAAACATGGGTTTTGTCCAAAACAGACCAAATTAGTTTATTTATGAGGCATTTTTCCCAAATTTGGCCCGTACTAAGAGAAACGGAAGGTTTTCTGAAGACGTTTTTCTCAGATTTGCTGTGTGGCCGTTTTCTGAATTATCTGAGTTGCAATGCCAAATTCGACCTGTTCCTATTGAATGATTGATGGAAAGATATTTCAGATCTGATGTTTCTTATCAATTTGTTTAGAACAATCTAATTTTGTAATAGAAGTCATATTGTAATCATCTCTGTTGTAACTGCTCTCTGCTCTCTCTTTATTTAAATGAAAACAGAGATCAGAGAAAGAGATTTAGAAGGGATGATTGATTATTCATGATGGAATAGATTATGATAGATTAATTCAAGTATTATTAGAGATAGGACAAGATAGGAGGGAAGGGGGATCTTTGCATTACCATTGTAATTTTCAAGGCTTTTGCTGTTGTAATGATTTCATAGTTTGATGATTAATAAGTAAAAAGGTTGTTGCTCATTCGCCTTAACTGAAGTAGCCCAGTAGCATTCGCTAGCGGCTAAGGGCCCAACCTCTGGTGGATTACGTTGCTACTCTGTATTATATCTCTACAGTTCCAGTCATGTGATGGTTTTATTTAATTCTTATTTCTTTGAATTGCATTGCTTTACAATTTCATGTTTTTACAGCATGTTGTTCTAATATTTTATGAAATTATTTTATTACATAAGCTGTGATTGAATCGCATGGCCGTTCCTTTCCATCATAACAGAGATTATTATCATTTTCAACTTATATTGTTACATTGTTCATTTCAAATATAAAGCTGCGCTGTTCATATTCAGACTTTGATGTTCATTTCTTTCCTGCAAGTATTTGGTTTTATTTTTAAGTATTATTGCAGTGAGTGTGTTTATTCCATTTTTGTTAGTAGCATTATTGATTTATCATTTTCAATTAAATTGCTTTAGTGTGGCTTGAAAGATCAAAAAATGTAAAGAACATTGACTATAGCTGTCTAAGTTCTCAGATTGGAGATCTTGCTTATGATTTATTTTCATTTGCATCAGTTTACAGGGGAGAGAGTTATCATTATTGAGTCCTTGACTAGTGGTTGTTTGAGTGAATGATTTAGTTCAAAACATTTCAGTTTCTTGTTGTTTCGATTAGATTTTGTTTCCAACATTCATTTACTTTTGCATTTTAATCACTATAATGCAAAACATTACTCTTGAGCAAGTGACAGCCTCAGACTGAGTACATTCTTGAAATAAAAAATTGTCCCTGGGTTGACAATTAATGTGAAGATAATTAGCAGTTAAAAAGACACCTTTTATCACTCAACATTTTGGCGCCGTTGCCGGGGAGAGTGTAGCCATTTTTAAAGAGCAATGTGCATCTGATGAGTGCATGTTAGGAAAGAATTGGGTATTAAAAACAAAAGGTAAGAACTTGCGTACAGGAGCATGTAAAAGCCCTGCTCCCCCACCCGCTTTCTAACAAAATTGTTAAAAAAATTAGGATAGAAATAAATGATTGAATTTCTGTGTGAATGACTAAGAAAAATAGAAATTTTGGAAAGCAAATATCATGATTTCACTCAAGTGGTGATGTTAGCACCACCCATTTCACTAACCAATTGACAGGAACATTTGGAGAAGGAGCCTCGAAGAAACACATGAAGAACACCTTATATTATGGTAAGAAATGGCTCACATTTTTGCTTTTGAATTCCCTATCAAAGATCTAGGGGGAGTGACACAAATGCACATAATTCCCCCATATTTTCTACCAAATTTTCATGGTTTGACAAATGAAGATCCAGATGCATTCTTATTTGAGTTCGAAATACTTTGTAGAGGATATGATTATTGTATTAATATTCAAAGGTTGAAAGTGCTTCCTCTTACTCTAAAAGGAGCAGCTCTTTGATGGTTCATGAGCCTAGGTGGGAATTGCATCCAAACATGGGAGGACATGAAGGACATTTTCTTGAAGAATTACCAAGACTATTGCAAATCCAATGAAGATATTTTCGATATGATACAAGGGGAAGATGAAATTTTGGAGGAATATGTAGAGCGATTTCAATATAACCTTAAAAAATCAAAACATAAGCATTTGGAAAAAGAGATTTTAAAAACACTCCTACTCAAAGGAATCAAAGATGAATTTTTAGAACTCTTAAATCTGATAGGAAAAGGTGATGTTTTTCAGTTATCATATGATGATGTTTGTGAATTGTGCATAAGGTATTCAAGAGGAATCTCCAAGGTTGGTAAGAATTCTAGAGATGTTTGTTCTTTCTTTTCCAAATATGCTACAAGAATAGGAGATATAAGAGCTGAAATCAAAAGGAATCAAAGATGAATTTTTAGAACTCTTAAATATGATAGGAAAAGGTGATGTTTTTCAGTTATCATATGATGGTGTTTGTGAATTGTGCATAAGGTATTCAAGAGGAATCTCCAAGGCTGGTAAGAATTCTAGAGAAGTTTGTTCTTTATTTTCCAAATCTGCTACAAGAATAGGAGATATAAGAGATCTCTAAATTCACAATTGGATGTTTTACAGGTTCATAAAAATCAAGAATTTTATGAAGTGCTTTTCCCTCATGATCGAAAGGAGCATCCCATAGATAGTTGTTCTTCCTTATCTAGGATGGAAGTATCATATCAAAGAGATGAGGAAGCTTCAACAAGGTCAAAACCATGGAAATCATGGCCTACATGTATGGTTCAAAGCACTTCCTCTCCATCCTCTTACTTGCATAATCCATTATGGAATACTAATGTGCTAGGGTAGCCATGTCAATCTCAATATAACCACCACCAATGTTGTCTACAAATTTGGCATGGTTCATATTATGATTGCATGGTTACTCTCCCTCATCCTATAGCACAAGAACGTCCTCCATATTCTCCACCAGCTCTTCCACAACATTTTTCTTGCCTATCAAAATCATCCACTCAACCCAATCATCTACATCATCAAAATGCTCCATTCAGTACACAATTTCTTGCTCAACTCATTCCACACCCTCACCATAATAAACTAGTACAACATGCTTACAGTGTTGAATTGAAAAATTTACGCACCCTTCCCACCCATTCTATCTCACATGTGCCATTAGAGAAAACTTACAATGAGATTCAGAATGTTTCAAGTTCAAAAATTGTAGAAGTTATGGAAAAAAATGAGGTTACTTCTAGTTTGCATCAACAAACCATTTTAAAAGCTCAAGAATTTCATGATATGATGGATATGGGAAATCAAGAAAGTAAAGAATATATTGAAGATTGGTTTCACTCCATCATTTTTTTGCAGCAACACTCCATACTTCAACAATTTTTAACACCATTTTTTCAAGGGAAGTTGGCTTCTCATACCCTAATATTCATTAATATGCATTTTTCAAATTTGGGTATGTGCATATTTGAAGCCTTATTTCAGAAATGGCTCCACTGGAAGTACTCTTATACATAATCATATTCTTTTTTCAAATCAAAGTAGGGTAGTGTAGAAAATAAATAAAAAAGGACATAAATATATACATTTTGTTTTAATGTAAAACTAGTTGTTTTTTGTTGCAACATGCTATGGAAATCAACATCTTGTGATAATTTTTTTAATTTATTTGTGTATGTATATGATTTATAATAGAAATAATAGTTCTACAAACACTCATTTTCATTTTTATCACCATTTTGGAAAAAATTCTTGAATATCATATTTTTTGGCTTGTGGGCTTGATAAAATTTCTGAAAACACAGCCGGGACAGTCATGTTTTGAGGGACCAAATGACAATATTTCTAAAACATGTTTATATATTAATTATCCCTTGCTTTATACTTTCCAACCCAATTTGAATCACTCAATTCAGATTTGAAACGGCAAAGTTAGAACCAAAACATTGACAATGTGACTAGTAGACAGCTCAGGAACACAGATGAGACAGTCAGTTTTTGGAGGCCTAAATGAAGATATTTTTAAAACCTGATTCTATATTAAGTAGAAATTTATGTATACTTTCCAATCCAATTTGAATCACTCAATTTGGATTTGAAACGAAATAGTTAGAACCAAAACATTGGCAAGGTGTCTAGTAGGCAGCTCAGGAACACATATGGGACAGTCAGTTTTTGGAAGCCTAAATGACTATATTTTTAAAATTTGTTTCTATCCTAGGTAGCCCTTGATGTATAATTTCTAACCCAATTTTAATCACTCAATTTGGATTTGAAACGAAAAAGTTAAAACCAAAACATTGACAGGGTGTCTAGCGGACATCTCAGGAACAGAGTTCGGATAGTCGGTTTTTGGAGGCCTAAATGACCATATTTTTAAAACCTATTTATATAGTATATTCTCCTATGAATATATTTTACAAGGAAATTTTAATCACTCATTTTTCGATATCTTATGAGGAAGTTATGATCAAAATACTGACTATCTATCGTAAATCAGCACTCTTAAAACTCCGTCTTTCCGGTTGTTCCTTAGAGTATTTGACCTATCAAATTTTTTTCTTCGAAACCTATTTCTATTGGAGATAAATAAATGAATCTGATTTCATTTCCAATTTGAATAATTCAAATCCGACATCAAACGAAGAATCTATGCTTAAAATATCCACTATTGTTCTAAGTGGGGTAATTGAAAATGACTCTGTTATGCAGGTTGTTCTAAGTAAAATTGACATATCATATAATTGAATTTTTTAAATTTTTTTCTATTGGAGATGTACATTTAAATTAGTTCCCATCTGGCTTTGGAATCACTCAATTTGGACAAAACACAAAGAAGTTGTGATTAAAACACTGCCACTGCTTTCCTACAAGTGACAAATAAATTTTACTTTGTTATTTTTTTGTGGATTTGTTATACAGAGTAACTACTTGTTGTCTTTTTAATAATTCTTGTATTAGAGGAGCCCGATCACCTTTCTTTGTCCATTATTTAATGTTTTATTGTAGGCAGAAACTCGTTTTTTTGCAGGTCCTAGGAGAATAAAGAAGGTCAATTTATGGACGAGCGATTCTTGAAAGAAATTCTAATGAAACAAGAGAATTTCAACCAACTCATTACTCAATGGATTCATAATAGAAGAAATGAAGAATTGATTTCTATTTGAAGATTCATGTCTTGTCACTGCTGCCAAAACATTTTTCAAAGAAATCATTTTTTTTGCATAACATCATAGCTGTTGTAACTTAATTTATTCATTTACATACTGTTTTTAAATAAAATGTTGTTTCTTTTCTGATTTCTCTTATATTTTTGTGTTTCAGGTGTTGCTTCCTTCAAATTGGAACCCATCTTCAACATCAATGCAGTGAAAAACTAATTCATTTTTTGTGTGCCCGCATTTTATGATTGTGGATTTTTGTTGTTCATTTCCGAAGGAACAACTCTTTCACATTTTCATTGTTCCTTTCCGAAGAAACAATACTTTTTCATTTTTGTTGTTCCTTTCCAAAGGAACAACACTTCTGCACTTTCACATTTTTGCTGTTCCTTTCCAAAGGAACATCACTTCTGCACTTCTACACTTCTACATTTTTGTTGTTCCTCTTCAAAAGAACAACTTTTCTACATTTTTGTTGTTCCTTTCCGAAGGAACAACACTTTTGCACTTTTTCATTTTTGTTGTTCCTTTATGAAGGAATAACACTTTTGCATTTTTGCTATTCCTTTATGAAGGAACAACACTTCTACACTTTTGCATTTTTGTTGTTCCTTTCCGAAGGAACAACACTTCTGCATTTTTGTTGTTCCTTTATGAAGGAACAACACTTCTACACTTCTGCATTTTTGCTGTTCCTTTCCGAAGGAATAACACTTCTGCATTTTGTTGTTCCTTTTTGAAGGAACAACACTTTTGCACTTCTGCATTTAAGCCGGTCCTTTCCAAAGGAACAACACTTCTACATTTTGGCTGTTTCTTTCCGCACTTCTGCACTTCTATATTTTTGCTGTTCTTTTCCGAAGGAACAACACTTCTGCATTTTTATTGTTCCTTTCCAAAGGAACAACATTTTCGCATTTTTGTTGTTCCTTTCAAAGGAACAACATTTTTCGCATTTTTTGCCTTTCACATTTCTGTTGTTCCTTTCAAAGGAACAAAAAGGAACAACATTTTCACATTTTTTGTTGTTCCTCTTAAGAAACAACACTTTTTCGCATGCATTTTTTTATTGTTCCTTTTAAGGAACAACACTTTTTTTGGGTGTTTTTTTTTTTTGTTATTCCCTAAAGGGAACAACACTTTTTTCACGTGCATTTTTTGTTGTTGTTCCTTATAGGGAACAACACCTTTTCATGTGTATTTTTTCTTTTTGGTGTGCATTTCCTTTGCTGTTCCCTACGAGGAACAATAGATTTTTGAGTGTTTTTTTATTTTCTTCAAAGGAACAACACATTGGGAGTATTTTTGAGAACAACCCTTCCTTCCTCTTGTGGCATTATTCCTAGTTCATCTCAATCACATATTACTGATTCCCTTTCATGGCATGAAGTACACTACTTTTATGAGGACAAGAATTATGGATTCTATTGAAGCAAGTTAATATCATTCATGTTATGATCTTTAATACGACAGATCCTTGATGATAGATTATTTTCAAAAGGGACACAATTATTTATATACTACTTTACTGCATTGTTTTCTGTTGAACATGATATTGATTGATTATTTTAATACTATGCTGGTTCCACCCTTCCTGGTTATAATCTTCTATGTCTGTAATAAATGAGATTATGGGTATATTTTTTTCTATTGACATGTTAAACTTCTTCCACCATCCCTACTCTTAAGGAGTTCTGTGCCTCCCTTTTTTTATCATAAAAATGTGTAATAACAACAAAATTTTGTTCGCAGATGGAGGATACAGGGTCTCATTACGAGCCAGCCTACTATGTTCATAAGGCTATAACAAAGTGACGTTCCCATTATGGCCACAACACCAGGGTTATGATCCATTGGATAACAAATTATCCTTCGAACATGAGGTCTCATCATGAGCCGAC